>JAFFJZ010000119.1:0-128606 GCA_018340375.1 Gonatopus flavifemur | reverse complement strand
CATTTAGTATTATTACTACGAATTTTTGGTAACTTCACTGCTAACATTCTTCAGCGATGCTCTTTTTCCCTAAAGTAACCGTCATTTTCCTAAATGTTTATAAATGTTATTTAAGTATTGATATCTCTTTTCTTTTCGTGAACTGAATCATGACTCGCGATTTGGTGATCGTTCTTATGTTAACCTATCGTTTCCATGGCAACGTGAATAGTTGGTTGTAATCGGTCTGATTTCAAATGGTGCTTATCACAATTGTGCAATAGCTGTCACCGAATTCTCACTCTTGCTAGTAATCGTTACCGTAAACTTTTTTCCGCGTGCAAGTTTGGAGCTTGGTGAATATTTTTCGTTTTTTAAAATCATTCAATGTTAACATACAATTCAAAATGAGATGGATTCCGCTGCCATAGGTGAGTGTTCCAACAACCTATATTTTCTTAGTAGTTTAATTTGAACAGTTGACTGCAAAAAAAATTAGCTTAAGAGGGTTGAATCCAACCCAAGAAAATTAGGAAAATTTTCAGAAACACATGGGGTTTCTGTAGCGAATTTTATCGAATTCTACAACGTTTGTAGATTTCAAAGATGATTCAATATCTATGACTCGGAGAGAGATGTACAATATTTTAAGGAGCAGTCCTCTACCTACGTTGGATGAAAAGTTCACTTTCCTTCAAGGAAAAATCATCAAGATAACGTGTTGTCCGGATAACAAAACTACAGAGATCTCTAACCTTTTATCTACTTTTGAATGTGTATTTAAAAAGAGATGGGAATCTTCTCAAAGGACCGAAGAACGATTTCTTAAAAATAATGAAGAATGGTTAAAACAAGAGGTAGTGTTTTGTACTTTCAGGAATCCCCATTCTGTAACTGTTCACACGCAAGTGAGAAGACCTCTTGTTGAATTCAACGAATGTTCAGAAAGAACGAAACGTAGGGAAACGGAGAATATCAGAGTAAATACTCCTATCTCAGAGCTGTCTTACGCCACACAAATGTGTTTGAGAGCGTCTGGACAGATCGAAGCCGCAAAAATTGTAGAGGATGTTACATCTTCTGATCCTGAGCTTGCCAAAATGTATATGAAAGGTTATCAAACTTTCAAGCGAAATGAGCCAAAGATGTTGAATGATGAAGATGCTCTAGCTCTCCTAGTAGATGCCGAGCTCTCAAAACATCAGTACTGCTTATTGCGTGAAGCTGATCCGCAGAAATTCCCACCTTATAAAAAAATTCAACTGGCCAAACGCACGTGTTTCCCTGACAAGGAATTTATTCAAATAACAGAAACCTGCGCTGTTGTGCAACTACAAGCACTTCTTGATCACACAGCTACACGTATTTTAAAGCTACAGAATTCGGTTTTGTCAACTTTATCTGATGAAGAGTTACAAAACCTGGTACTTATTTCCAAATGGGGGTTCGATGGGAGCTCTGGCCACTCCTCATACAAACAAGCATATCAAAGTTCGGAAGCTAGTGATTCCGCTGTGTTCATTACTTCACTTGTGCCTCTCCGCCTACACTGCAATTCAAAAATAATTTGGCAGAATCCAAGGCCATCATCAACCAGATTTTGTAGGCCAATCAAAATAGAGTTTGTGAAAGAATCAACTGAAGTTTCGGTTGCAGAGAAGCTACGGGTTGATAATGAAATAGAAAATCTGAGGGCTACTTATTTCAGAACTGATGAAAAACATGTTTCAGTGAAACATGAGATGATTTTTTCTATGGTGGACGGGAAGGTATGCAATACCATAACTGAGACAACCTATACCCAGAAGTGCTATATATGTGGTGCCACATCTAAGGAATTCAACAAAATTGATGATATAGTATCCAGGCCGGTCAAAACCGAAAACCTCCAGTTTGGTTTGTCTTGTCTACACGGCTGGATACGATTTTTTGAGGGCCTCCTGCATTTGTCTTATAAGCTACCTATTCAGAAGTGGCAAGCACGAAAACAAGATAAAGCTTTGGTAGAAGAACGAAAAAAGGTTGTACAGAAAAGTTTTAAAGGAAAATGTGGCCTCATTGTCGATGTTCCTAAGCCAGGGTTTGGGAACTCAAATGATGGGAATACCGCTAGGCGATTTTTCGCACAACCCGAAGTTTCTGCCGAAATCACAGGGATGGATGTCAACCTAATACAACGACTTCATGTAGTATTAGCTACCGTTTCAAGTGGCCATGGAATAGACGTTGAAAAGTTTCGGAGTTACGCTTTAGACACGGCATGCTACTACGCGACAAAATATCCGTGGTACCCAATGTCACCTACGATGCACAAGTTTTTGATCCACGGACCTGAAATCATTGCATCTGCTCTTCTACCTATAGGCCAATTGACTGAGGAAGCACAAGAGGCTCGTAACAAAGATTTTAAAAGGTGAAAATGATGTATATCACTTAATAATAGTCTATATTTGTCACAGTGGACTCGACACTTTGAAGGGAAAAATTTGACTTCTCAAGTACTGCAATCAGTTTGATACATTGCACAATACGTTTTCGACTACTAGGCAAACTATATATTTATGGTCACCACGAGAATATATGTTCGCGAAGATTGTTTTGTTCTGGTAAGGAATTCGGGGAATTATTAATATTCATATACTTTTTTTTATTAATCAGCCACATTGTTCATCCTCTGGAAACATAAATTCATAGACTAGAAAACAATTTTGAGAATCAAGTAAACTTATGAATTAGAGGATTTATTCAAAACTTTATACTGATGACCCCAAAGTGCAGCTGCTTTTTGTTTTTCCTTGATTTTGCTTGTCATGTTGAGATCAAAAGCTTTAACGGTGTCGATGAATACATTATTATATTCGAATATCTTAACAACATTCATTTCCAAAGGTACCGAGAGCATCACTCCAGGAAATGCAGTAGAGAAAAAACGAATGAAGACATTTTTAAATGGTTCCTTTTGAGTTCTGATCCAATGTTATCGAGTAAAAGACAGTTGCCCAAGAAAAAACTAAAGTTTCTCCCTAGAGACGTGTTAAGCCTGATCAAAACTCCGGATATACTTGATAAAGACAACGTAACTTTCCCATTATCTTCCTCTGAGAGTGAAGAAGACTGATCTGAGTAAAAAAAGTATGGCAAAAGTAAAAACCATTACGATTTCAGTTTTTTATATTATTGTATATATTGTGAATGTATATATCTTTCGATTTAACACATTTTGTGTCAATATCGTTCGATAATTATATTAATAATGATTCAATGTTGGAAATAATAATAATAATGATCATAATAGGAACAACAAAATGGGCCGTTTAGTTCTTGTTGAATATTAAGTTATGAATGAAGTTTTGATTTTTGGCATCCGCCATCCTGAATTTCGGAATTCTGACAACGGATTCGTGATCAGCGATCCCGAAAACCCCTGGGTACCGAGTTTGAAGGGAATCCGATGATTTTTACAATTTTCGTCCGCTATATTGGGTCCGTTATTTCGAATTTTGAATTTCAGACCGTGGATTCGTAATCAGCGACCACAGAAACCCCTGAGTACCAAGTTTGAAGAAAATGCGATGATTTTCTTAATTTTTGTTCACCATATTGGATCCGCCATTCTGAATTTCAAAATTTTGACAACGGATTCGTAATTGGTGACCCCAAAAACTCCTGGATGCCGAGTTTAAAGAAAATCCGATGATCTTCTCGATTTTATTCCACCATATTGGATCCGCCATTTTGAATTTCGAAATGCAGACAACGGATTTGTAATCAGCGACCCCAAAAATCCTTGGGTACCCAATTTGAAAAGAATCCGATGATTTTTTCAATTTTCGTTCGCCATATTGGATTCGCCATTCTGAATTTGGGAACTCAGACAGCGGATCCGTAATCAGCGACCCCGAAAACCCCTGATCACCAAATTTGAAAAAAATCCGATGATTTCTTCCAATTTTCGTCCACCATATTGGATCCGCCATTTTGAATTCCGAAATGAGAACAACGGATCCGTAATCAGCGACCCCAAAAACCGTTGGGTACCCAATTTGAGGAGAATCCGATGATTTTTAAAATTTTCGTCCGCCATATTGGATCCGCCATTTTGAATTTTGGAACTCAAACAGCAGATTCGTAATCAGCGACCCCAAAAACCCCTGATCACCAAGTTTGAAGGAAATCCGATGGTTTCTTTCAATTTTCGTCCGCCATATTGGATCCGCCATTTTGAATTTTGAAATTCTGACAACGGATTCGTAATCAGTGACCCCATAAACTTCCCGAGTACGAAGTCGCAAGCGAATTTGAGAGCCCCTTATAATTTTGTCCAGCTTTTTGGCATTCGGCCCCACTGTGCGACACCCCTCATGTATACTAATCCAATATTTCAAGAATAATTCCATTCGAATTGGATATATTTTCAGAATCCGAAATCAGAAATTTTGTATGTATTGATGGCATGCATCAATGTCGTCAATTGATTACTGAGAAACATTTAATAATTCAATTCTCCGACGAGAGGGAAAGAGAGAGGCATCGATCGATATCGATAAATATCAATATGTACAGATTAAACGAGAGAATGATTAGAATTGAGGAGAAGTATCTTATCTTAGAGTTGGTCGATTCTTCCATTGATTATCCTGATAGAATGTCCGAAGCCCAAGATGTTATATTGTTTTTTTTTTTTCAGGCCGTTTATTTCCGTAAAGTCTCCCTCCAGTTAATTGCCGTCGCCTTTAGGCCTTTGTGTAGAAGATTGATTCTTCAACTTTTCCTCTGTGCCCCATTGGAATTTCTCTTCGTCTCGCAAAACACGTGTCGTTTTGGAATAATTAGATTTGATTTCAATATTTCCTTAATGCTTCGGGCAACGATCACCGACCAAGTGACCTCTCCGGGATTTTCATACCTTTCCCTACTTCTTCCTCTCTTATCGCTTGTTCCCCTCTCTCTCCTCTTTTCCTCTTCTCTTCTCCTCTATCTTTTCTCTCTCATTTCTTGCTTCCTTTAAATTCTCTCTCTCTCTATACAATTACATACCCCCCTTTTTTCATGATTTGTCCGTACAAGTCATTAAGATCAACTTGCCTATACCTCATATCTACGGTTACGTTACTTTTCTATGTACAAAATTCTATTATCCTCTCACTATCGCTGTGTCACATTATTTTGTATTATCTTACTTATTTCCGATAATTATTTACCATCATCGTTCATTGTTCTCTTTCCAGATTTTTATGTATCTCATTGATCACTCAATTCTATCTTAACTCTAGTTTCTCTATCTTTCATGGGAAATTTTTCGAACCATATACAATCCATATATAATTCAATATAAACTATATAGAATCTTTATGCAATTTATGGAACTATATATAAATCTCACATAACTCCATGAAAATTGTATATAATTCTTATACAATTCCATGAAAATTGCATACAGTTCGGTACTATCTTCTTTCCGTGCTTATGTATATTTCTACTTTTCACACGAATTGCGAATACTCTCTCGTGACATTATCAAGGTATCATTCCTTTACATTGATTATACTTCCTCAGAGTATTTCGATTATAAGTCCCTATTATTTTTCCCTCATCATATGAACATAGTTGGTACGCATTATCATTTATGCGTTTTTTAATCTTGAAAGGACCTTCATAAACGTGAAAAAAAATTTATGAGTAACTTTATCCAAGGCGCTCGATAAATGTGGCACTTTCATTAATACCATATCTCCTTTCTTTAGTTCGATACTCGAAATGCTTTTTTGAACTTTTCATTCTTTCAAGATATTGTTTCTCTAGATTTTTTCCCGCTTTCATTAGTTTCATGTCATATGAGGTTTCATCTGTAATAGGGTAACTTATGAATTTTGTAATTATATCAGTAGGCTTTCTTCCGAAATGCAACTCATAGGGTGTATAACCCGTACTATAGTGGGTCGTGCAATTTAATAAGTCTTGTATTTGTATGATATAGTTTGCCCATTTCGTATGTCTGTCCGAACAATATACACGGAAGAATTTACTCAATTCGCGCATTATCCTTTCCGTGGGATTAGATTGTGGGTGTCTGATTGAAGAGTAACATGCTTGTACCCCTTCTCGTTGTAGAGCTACCTACCATTTTTCCGATGAGAATTGTGACCCATGATCAGAGAGGATTTTTGTTGGTTTTCCATATTTCAGGAAGCGATCTTTAGTCAATTTTCTAAGTGTCGCTTCTGTTGTTGCCCTTTTCAACGTGAAAAGTGCTACATATTTTGAAAATACATCTAAAACAACAAAGATATATTGTACTCCCGCTTTCGACCGGGGTAGCAGACCATAATAATCCACTGTAATCATTTCCTTTGGTTTATCTGCGCTTACTCTTAAATATTTACCTTCCATGGTATAATTTAGATATTTTATCCGTTGGCACAAGTCACAAGACAGGACATATTGTTTTATATTATTACGCATTTTCTTCCAATAAAAATAGGTCCGGATGTATTCGTACGTTTTGAACACTCCTACGTGCCCTAGCTTTTCGTGTATTGACTTGATCAATGAAGATACCAATTCTTCCGGAACTGCCATCTTATATTGACCGTCATACTTCGTTTTATGAAACAATATGTCCTGATGTATCTTGTATTCATCTTTTCTTGGCCCGTCTTCTCCACTTTCTTCTATAATCCTCCCAAAATTCTCATCGTCCTGTTGCATTTGCTTCAAATTTTTCAACTTCCTAAGTAATTCCGAGTCATATTTCATATCAAATGTACCATTCCTATCATCTAATTTATTTATCGATATCATTTGTTCTATATGTGCTATCATAATTTTTGTCGGTTCATAATTGGTTTGTTTACCTTCTATATTTCGACTAAAAAAATCAGCCACCACATTTTCTTTCCCTTAACAATATTTAATATCAAACGAATACTGCGATAATAATAAGCTCCATCGAACAATCCTAGTATTTTGGAAATTAGTGGTTTTTAGAAAAATTAAAGCTTTGTGATCCGTTATAATATCAAATTGCTGCCCTAATAAATGAGTACGAAATTTTGTGATCGAGTATATAATGGCCAATAACTCCTTCTCAGTTGTCGTATAATTTTTTTCTGTATTCGTTAAACAACGACTAGCTATAGAAATGATTCTCATATTATTGTCATTATCTAATTGCTGCAAAATACCACCAGTGCCCAAATCACTTGCGTCCGTTTGTAATTGGGATTTTTTATTCGGTAGATAGTGACTCAAGGTGACACAATTCATAAATCCTTCTTTCAAATTCGTAAAAGCTTTTGTATGTTCCTCAGTCCATATCCAGGTCCTTTCTTTTTTTAATAATTCTCTCAACGGTGACACGTCATTCGCATGTTTTATATTGAATCGCCTATAGAAATTACATACGCCTAGAAACTGTTGTAATTGTTTCTTGTTATTTGGCTTTGGGAATTCGTTGATCACTTTTAATTTCTCTGGATTGGGATGTATCCCGTGTGGAGTTATTATGACTCCCAAAGAAGGAACAGAATCTCTGCAAAATAAGGATTTCTCTACTTTAACTGTAAACTTATGTTTCATTAATCTTTCAAAAACTAGCCTCAAATGTTCCATATGGGAATCAAAATCCCTGGATGCTATGATCATGTCATCTATGTAAGATGCCAAGAATTCAGAAAACTCATTACCCATGGCCATGTTCAAGGCTCTAATGAACCCACTTCCTGCTGTTTTTAACCCAAATGGGATTCTACAAAACTGATGCGATGTTGTATCATGCAAAAACGCCGTATATGGGCGTGATTTGGGTTCCAAAGGTATTTGCAAGTAACCCTGGGCTAAGTCTAATGTGGTAATATATTTAACCCCTTCGAATTTCTGAAGTATTTCTTCAATATACGGTGGAGATTCATTATCCGCTTGAACATGCTCATTGAGCCATCTCGCATCCAAACAAACACGCACCTTTCCATTATCTTTAGGAACTATTCTCAATGGATTACAATAAGGGCTAAATGATCTTTCGATTATCCCTAATTTCAACATCTCTTGAATTTCATTTTCTACTGCTTTTTTATATTTTATGGGAACCGGATAGGACTTTCTTATGAATGGTTTTGTTGTATTTAATTGTATAGAATGTACATATCCTTCTGCACATTTAATTTTGTCTACGAATAATCTTTCGTATGACGTCACCAGTTCCATTAACTTTTCCTTCTGAACCCCACTCAGCCTCGATAGACGAGTCACTCTAGATCGCAAATCTCCCAAAAGATCTTGCTCACATGAATCATTTATCTTTTCTAATTCAAAATTTATATTTTCTTCAATACATTTGTCCCACTCTTCATTTTTTTTCGTGTTTTGATTCTCAATTATTATTTCTCTGATTTTTAACCTATTCTCATCATCATTCTGATGTTTATTATCTTTTTTATTATCATTTTTATTTTCTGTTACTTCGTTCTTATTTTCGAGTCCTACATTCAAATTTCCTGAACTTTTCCCCCCTTTTTCTTCTATATTATTGATTTCTTCTCATTCTATTATGATTTCATCTTCTGTATTTTTTTTATCATTTGAACTACTATTTTCTTCTGTTTTTGAATCTATATCTATTATGAACTCACTTTGTGTTTTATCAGTTTGTGTTTCAAAATTAATTGTTAGCTCCTCCCCTTCTTTTCTAGATAGTTCAGCTATTTCATTGATATTCACTAGCATTATAATCTTATGTTCTCCTATGCTCATGCACCGCAATCTTTCAGCAGGTTCCCGATCATACGAAACGAGTGATTGATCCAAGAGGTGTCCCTCAATGGATACTGTTTGATTTTCATAATTAATTATCACTTTATTCTGATTCAACCAGTCATTCCCTAATATTACTTCTGTCGTTAACTTGGGTATCACAATGATTATTGTCTCTCTTTTCATTCCCCCGATTTTTATTTCGACTAATATTTGTTTTTTTATTGTAGTGGTGTTATTTCCTATGGCTGTTATAGCAACTACATTATTCACTGGCAATTCATGAAGTCTGTTATGATTTTTCAATTCCTCGTATACTAGTTCGGACATACATGTCATTTGACTTCCCGTGTCAATTAACATTGCTACGTTTTTTTGTAGTATTTGACCAACTATATACGGCCCAATACTTTTGCTATTTTCTCGTCTATTTCTATCCTCATCTATTTTTGCACCCTCCCTCACTTCATTCATTAGGTCCTCTGCAAAGTTATTTATTTCCCAACATGATGTCGGACCTTTTCTCATCATGTCGTTTTTTAGTTCAAAGATCTCTGCGAATATGTATTATAATTGTAATTCCTATTACTATAGACGCTTCTATTATTATGATTATATTCCACAGTTGGTGGAGGTCGAGATACATCCGGCAATTCTACATTACTCTGACTATCTGTGTGAGCCTGATATCTTGTGCCATTCCTATAATTATTATTCCTATTCCAGGTTCTGTTTGAATGATGTTGATTTGTATAACGTTGATTGTGATATCTATTATTCTCACTAACTTGATTTCGTTCCCCAAATTGTACAGATCTAATTGCATTAGTTCTATTGATATCAGTTGCATTATTGTCTTTATATTTATTTTGATTTGGTCCATCTAACATTGATAAGCCTTGTATAATACTTCTCGTTTCATTAAAATCAACTGTGGCTAATGCAACTACTGCACGATATGGTAACTGTTGTACAATGCTATAATTGATTTCATAGATATCCATTGCTGGCACAAAATATTTGGCTTCTTTGCTTTGTTTTAAAAAAAAATCTTGTAACGATCCATCTGAATTCTTGTGCATTCGTGAAGCCCATTGATTTTTCATTTTCACTCTTTTCGGTATTGAATAAAATTCTTCTAAAAATACTTTTTCAAATTCCCCATATGACATGAAGTTACTTTTATTTATTTCATACCATGTCTTTGCGCGTCCTTGGAAACAGTTCTCAAGCATTAGTAGAGAGTGTTCATTCGTGATGTTTTTGATTTTCAAACATGATTTTAAACTTTCTAAAAATTCTTTCGGATTTAGTTTTTCTTCATCAGAAAATTGAGGAAACTTTAAATTGATATTAATTTGTTGAAATCCCTTGATAATGCCACTTACCAACTCTTCGTTCGAATTCGGTTGTTTTCCTCCTTCATTTAACTGGCGATCAGTCTCTTTTCCCTGCTGATCCATCATCATCCTCAGTTTTTGAATTTCCTCGTGCATCTGGGTTTGTTGCATCATCTGGTTTTGCAGTCGTAGATTTTCCTGTCGTAGGTCTTCCATTTCTGCCACTTGTTGTTTGAGTTTTTGCAATTCTTGTTCCATGTTTTTATTCTGATCAAAATTGTGATGATCTATTAGTCTTTTCTTAGTTTGTCTATATGGAGTTTTTTTGAGAGGTGTAATTATTACCTCTATTTTTCTTTTTAGTCTCGTATTATATCTTTTAGGAGTATTATTTTCCATCAATATGTTTAACGTTATCAGATTCGAACCAGCTAGTTGGGCGCCATTTTGTGACCATTCGTTTTAATTCGATAGGTCTGTTAATAGAGTAAAAACTATTTTTATGAATTCAAGAACGGATTTCTCTCTGTTTACCAAATGTATCCGTTAAACACATTGGGATTGGGAAATAATGAGGTAAATATACAAATTACCGTTTGAAGACGTTATCTCTTGTTCGTGAATTATAATGCCGTTATTACAAGATTTTATTGACAATATCAACTCACACAAAAGCGGCAAGGTCATATACATGACAATAATTATAATCTTCTCTCAGTATCCACATTGATACCGCGTTACGTCTCTTCTTCAACTTATATGTATACTAATCTAATATTTCAAGAATAATTCCATTCGAATTGGATATATTTTCAGAATCCTAAAATTGCTTCAATTAATGGAAATTTTGTATGTATTGATGGCATGCATCAATGTCGTCAATTAATTACTGAGAAACATTTAATAATTTAATTCTCCGACGAGAGGGAGAGGGAGAGAGAGAGGCATCGATCGATATCGATAAATATCAATATGTACAGATTAAACGAGAGAATGATCAGAATTGAGGAGAAGTAAGGAACTTATCTTAGAGTTGGTCGATTCTTCCATCGATCATCCTGATAGAATGTCCGAAGCTCAAGATGCTATATTGTTTTTTTCTTCAGGCCATTTATTTCCGTAAAGTCTTTCTCCAGTTAATTGCCGTCACCTTTAGGCCTTTGTGTAGAAGATTGATTCTTCAACTTTTCCTCTGTGTCCCATTGGAATTTCTCTTCGTCTCACAAAACACGTGTCGTTTTGGAATAATTAAATTTGATTTCAATATTTCCTTGATGCTTCGGGCAACGATCACCGACCGAGTGACCTCTCCGGGATTTTCATACCTTTCCCTACTTCTTCCTCTCTTATCGCTTTTTCCCCTCTCTCTCCTCTTTTCCTCTTCTCTCCTCCTCTATTTTTTCTCTCTCATTTCTTGCTTTCTTTAAATTCTCTCTCTCTATACAGCTACACATAATCATACATGATAATATCATATCTCATAACAATCAATTTTTCAAGTAGCCCGATTTCTAGGACGATGACGTAATAGAACATTCTAGAAAAAATCACTCACCCCCCTACCTTAATCATGGTTTGTGTCTTAGCTGACTTTTTCGGGGTATTGATAGAACAGAGTGGTCCAGAATCCCCCAGCTCATTCACTGAGGCGACAAAGTCATCGACGAATCTTCGTACAACGTTCAGAGTTTGGGAGCGGCTATCTTCCAAGGTGTGCTGCAAAGACCGGAAGGAATGGTAATCTGATGGAGCTGAGCTGGGTGAATATGCCGCGTGGGGGAGAACTTCTCAGCGCGAGTTCAAAATGATTTAATGAGTCGCGTGTGCAACATGAGGTCAAGCGTTATCATGGAGCAACCCCAAGCAGCAACAGAACTTCAAAGTATACACGGAATAGGAACGTTCGTAGAATGTACGAATGAGATACGAAGAACATATGATTAAGGTTCATAGAATGTTCGAATGAGACTGTTTCAAATATACTCAGGGCGTACATAAGACATTCGAAATGTACGATATTCATTCAATCGACGTTCAATTAACATATCGTCGTATATTCGGTTACATACGTTGGATGAATATGCATAACACCTATGAAACGGTCTCATTCGAATGTGCATAGAATGTATTTCGAATATTCGAAGAACGTTCATAGTACATTCTGGTGCTGCTTGGGACATAACTTTTTGGTTCCTTCGCCCAGTAAATGGCCTTTTCTGATCAGTGTTCGGAACTCCTAGGATCGTACACGATTCTGATTGATCGCTTCTCATAGAATGTTGGACGTGATTGGTTACTCTATAAGAATTGACCAATAAACATCGTGTACGATCCTAGGAGTTCCGAACACTGTTTCTGATCAAGGATGTCGCGCAATTTGTATGATTCTAGGCTAAAGCATTGTACAATAATTTTTTTACCTGTTTCCAAGAATTGGGAATAGAGTATACCCCACACAGCACCACAGTCCCAGAAGAATCCATGAAGAATTCTTATTGAACTGATTGTGTTCTTCATAAATCCTTTAAGGGGTTATTCTGGTCTAGAATTTTGGGAAAACCGATCATTTTTTGTCATATTTCCATAATTTAGACTTTCAAAAACATGTTTTCAGGGGGATTTTGATCAGGAAATGTGAGTATAACATAACATTGTAAAACTCCCTAGCGGAAACGTTACACCGTTTTTTTTTAGTGTAAATGGGGTGTGAGTGTAAATTGAGTGTCAAGTCGGTGGTATTTCGGTATTTTGGCGAATTTACACCCTGAAAACACGGTGTACTTGTGAATTTTTCACACCCAACAGTTACACCAAATCCACACTCAATTTTTACCCACCGTACACTAACAAGAAATCCAAGAAATGAAGAGTATACACCATAATTTCACCTTGTTTACACCGAGAAACATCCGTACTTGATGTCAATCCGAACATAGGTACACCGAATTCCCACTGAATTCACACCCATTTTACATTGAATCTCCACTGAGCGAACACCAAAAAGAAGATTCGGAAAGTAGGAAATATCCACCCAATTTCACCTGGTTCACGACAAAAGATCTGCGCAGATGATTTTAATCAACACACAGGTACACCGAAATCCCACTGAATCAACACCCAATCTACACTCAATATCAACTCATCGTACATCAAAAAGAAATCGGAAAAATAAAGAGTATACACCATAATTCCACTTTGTTTACACCAGAAAACATCTGTACTTGATGTGAATCGAAACATAGGTCACCGAATTCACACCGAATTTACACTCACAGTATACCGAGAGCTATCTCACCCGATTCACACCAGGAAATAACCTCCAGTATTTTGTGGTCGGATACCGGAACATCGAGTGTCCACTGGATTGGAACCGATACACCGGCTTTCAGTCAAATAACACTTAATTTTTACTGAAAGAAAAACGCCTGAACCCGTCTAACTCGGGGTACGCCGAGAAACCACCCAACGAATCCCCAGTCGGCATTCGGTTGCACCGAATTTCTACCGGATTCACACCGAATTTACACCCACAGTACACGTATACGTATTTTGACTGGGAATTGGTTGGGCGGTCCTTTGGTGTACCCAGAGTGGCAAAGCTTTCGGTGTATTCTCAGTGAAAATAGAGTGTCAATTCGGTGGGAACTCGGTGTACCGGTACCCAACCATAGAATGCTGGAGGTTGTTTCTTGGTGTAAATTGGGTGAGACTGCTCTTGGTGTACCGTGAGTGTAAATTTGGTGTGCATTCGGTAGAAATTCGGTATATCCGTATTCCAACTGGGGATTGGTTGGGTGGTTTTCTGGTGTACCCAGAGTGGCAAAGCTTCCGGTGTATTCTCAGTGAAAATAGAGTGTCGATTCGGTGGGAACTCAGTGTATCGGTACACAACCATAGAATGCTAGAGGTTGTTTCTTGGTGTAAATTGGGTGAGACTGCTCTCGGTGTACTTTGGGTGTAAAATATGGTGTGAAAAATTCACAACTACACTCAAAAATCACGGTGTTTACACGGTGTAACATTTCCGCCAGGGCTCATACAGTAAAATGTCCGACTGGATGTCACTGCATCTGATCAGACCCAATCAGATCTGAGCGTTCCGGGGGAGAATCATTGAAATCATTCTTTGTCAGATCTCATCACATGTGAGCATATCCGGAATGTGGCACTATTTGATCATACAGAGTGCCCCAGAACGAAGAATCAGGCTTTCACCAGCGTATTCCTGACAGAAAATTAAACAATTTTCCATCTAAAATTCTTCAATCCGAAGCTGAGTTTCAGAGTGGATTCCAACCACCCAAGTGAACGCCACATGAGTATACTCTTTAACCATCTGAGTTGCCAATGTACTCTGCACGTGAATGGTCCAGTTATTTTGTTTATAACTCAAAAACTACACTCCGGATCGGGGAATGTTAGACGGAAGAAGTTTTGAGTTTTCACGCTGGTGGAAGGTTGATACTTGGTTCTGAGACACCCTGTGAATGATGTTTCGTGTGTTTCCATACGAGAGCAAGGATAAAAATACACACAAAATCATACATAATCAGATAGGGCCAAATTTCGAAGCGGATCATATATGTTCAGATTTGATGATGTATGATTAAATCTGAACCTTTTTCTTTGGGAATATACCAGAAAATGAATATTTCCGGAACAAAGTCCATATCTCAACAGATCTGGCCCCTGCTGGAAATGGAGCATTGTATCGTGACGAAAGCGTGAGCTGAGAATCAACTAAGTTCGACAAAGAATCATCCAGGCGTAATGCATGGGAAATTGGAACATTCTCACCCTTCGTTTGTTTCAATATCCGCTTGCTTTTTTTTATATTTTCACCAGAGGTCGGATCTATCCATACGAAGGGATGAATATTTGTGGGACTCAGTCCATGTCTTGTCAGATCCAACCAGACCTGATCAGATATGATGACGGGTCGAATCAGATCCTATTGGATCTGACCGAACTTAGTGGAATTCATTCATACCAAAAACGGAATATTTGTGGAACCAAGTTAATGCCCTATCAGATCTCTTCGGATCAGATACAATCATTTTCTCCCGGGTAGTTGAAGCTGCCAGAACAATTTTACAAGCAGCATTGTTAGAAGAATATTCCTGAGCAGAAACAGTAAACGCTGCTGTGTACGTTTTGAATAGAACAGGAATTAGTTCAATACAAGAAAATACACTATTTTAGTAATGGTTCAATAGACATTTTTATATAAATTGATTGAAGGGTTTTGGCTCACAGGTACATGTACATATATCCACAGTGTAGAAAAAGTGGTGTCAAAATCCACACCACGTGGATTCTATAGGAGTCCACCCCGAAATTCGGTGTTATAATAACTCCGAATGGTGTTGGAATGAAACCATGTGGTGTCAAAATAACACCGTGAGGTGTTGAAGCAACACCATTCGGGGTGGACTTTTTCTAACACTGTACAGTGGACCAGGTAACGCTGAAAATTGGCCAAAAACCAACAATCCCTTTCACACTCAATCATCACTGTGTCGTAAAATAGACAACTTGGATTATCCATTATCAAATTTTCATACTGTTTGGCTTACATGTGGGCTGAGAAAAGCATCAAAAAGTAAGGAAATGTTATTTTTTCTCTGATGAGTTTATGGTCCTTTTCCTCTACATGAAAAATTGAACTCATCATTTCTGCAGTTTTTCTTCGTGTAATTTTCATCATTCCAGTACCCTGAATTTGGGGAAATTCGTGACAATCTGTGGAGGTTGTTCGAACTTTCGTTTTGTGACTTTTTGTGGCTGTATTCCCACTATTTACATTCTTGTATTGCATTTCGTTGTACTGCACCGCGCCGCACCACCTCCTGATAACGGAACCAAACTGTCGGAGTTTCCTTTATGATGTCCACGTTGAACTCAATCAGCAATATTTTGCGGGCCTCTGAATATTCTCATACGTCAACGTAATTAAGATGTACTGTGATGATGCCAGGATACCTCAGATTTGAAGTTTCGTTTGAATAGTTTAAGAATTAGTACCTACAGGTTTCCGAGGTCATTGATTACGAATCTACGATTAGATTTCGGGATTTCAAAATGGCGGACTTGAATTTCAAAAGTCGTTGAATGTTCTTTGAATTCTTCACTCGAGGATATTGGGGATGTGACTTCTTCACTCAAGGGTATTTGAATGGCAAAAATTTGGAATTCCAAATTGTATGGAGACCTTACTGAGCATTTCCGTTAGAAACTCTCATTTACATTGCAGCAATATTGATGTGATCATGGAAATACCTGTCTATCAACTTCCAAAAACAGTATTACAAACCCTAGTAACACACAATCTTCGTCAAACGTTCTGAGAATGTTTGCAGGACGTTTAAATATTCTAGGAACGTTCGGAGAATATTTTACGCACATTGGTGTTACTTGGGAAAGTACCTCGCGGGAATATCGTTGAAATATCACTTCACAACGTAATATCACTGCAGTTCACTTGCAATTGGATTTTGTCATATGACTGATGTAATTCTCATAACAGGTACTATCCAGATCGCATCAATGTTGCTGCAATATCAACCCATTAGGGCCTATAGCTGAACCAGCGGGGATGAAAAAACAGCAGCATATGTATTCTACGGATGCTGGGGAGTGTATAAAATTGCGATGGAAAAATGATGAAAAAAATTGTTTATGAACAAATTGTTCAAGAAAATTACGGAAGAAGTAGTGTCACATGAAAAACTAATCTTGCCATTCGATTGTCAGAGAAATATGTTTTGAAGACGTTCATTCTCATATCAATACAAATTTATACGCTCCCTAGCGTCTCAAGAGTCCATATACTACTTTTTTACATCCTCGCTGGTTCAGCCATGGGCTGGAATGAATGTCATTCATCTGATAATTATCTATTTTTTTTCAAACAAATACGAGGTGCACAATAATTTTCTCCGTAGAATTGGATGGCGATATCAGTTTACATGCAAAACTGCGTTTTCTGTATTTCATTTGAACAATTGTTTTATAAACAAGTTTTTTCATAGATTTTTCGTCGCAATTTTATACACTCCTCAGGATCCCAAGAATCCATATGCTACTGTTTTCACATTCCCGCCGATTGAGTCATGGGCCTTGATGGATTATTGCAAGGTTCTAACAGAAATGCTCAGTGGGGGTGTAGGTGAAATTGTTCCATGTTACTACGAAATTCTGATTAATTCGTGCCGATGTGTAATGTTTAATTATCGTCAAGAATTGATTCCTAATATTTAACGATACTCGAGCACTAATATCCTCTCTCTTTTTCCATCATAGCGCATATCCCTCTCTCAATGCATGAAGTAAGAAAGAGATGAAAGATGTGGCCCTCGAGTACCCTCAATATGATTCGTTTTATTGGCACCGCCAACTTTTTTTGGAGGGGGGGCTGTCCTGCAACAAAAGGGTGATAATGGGGGGATAAAATCAAATCGGCTTTTGCACAGGAGTATGATCTAGATTTCAGCGCTTTGAACTGGTAGTTCACGGAATTTGAAGGCAATTTTGTGAATTCCTCAAATTTGAGTCCACCGTATTGGACCAGCCATTCTTAATTTCCGAAATCTCACTCCAGATTCGTGATCGGTGATCACGCAAACCGCCATAGAGTGGGTTTGAAGTGAGGATTTCTCACATTTGAGTTCGCCATGTTGAACCAGCCATTTCCAATTCCAAAATCTGCCTCCATATTCGCACTCAGCGACTTCCGAAACCGACGACTGTTCGAATTTTTGCCACTTTTCCGAGTATTCTGACCCACTGTGCACTGCTGTTTTTCTTGCAGTGTGAATAGAGAAGACTCGAATGAGATGCGAAAAGTAGAGAAGTCATATTTGTAGGATATGGGAGGGAACTAAGGGATACACAATCTACATACAAGATATCTCAGATACAGTGTATTTAATGAGATTGTGACCAAAATTATTCCGCAGGTGTAGATTGTATCAATATGAAAGAACTCTGCTGATAAGTACATGGCTTCCTCGTTTGTGTTGGGAAGAATTATTTTGCATCTTCAACTCATCTTCCAACCAATGCACCTAAAACCCATATGAGATCATTATGATACTCATCATGAGACATTCAGCTCTTCGATCGTCACATTTTGTAGAATACATCTAAGGGAAGAAAACCATTTCTAAGAAGCTAAAGAGTGAGACGCATGTAGTAAATGAAATGTTGTAGTGAACTGATGTACTTGAATAAGGAAACTACTTGAGTTTCATTCCTGTATGATAGGAAAACCAAACGGACGATTCTACATTCAAAAGAACGGAGAAGGCCGGTCCAGACTGTAAATGTGAAGGGAAGCTGATGACAAAAAAATAGTCGGAAGTTAACTTGATCATAAAATATATTTGAAACAACCAATATTTGGTAGGGGGTCTTTTGGCCGAAAAAGTTTTTGGCCGAATCGAGATGATTTGACAATCGCTAGTCGCTTTCAGAGAACACCAGAGAATGACTAGCGATTGTCAAATCATCTCGATTCGGCCAAAAACTTTTTCGGCCAAAAGACCCCCTACCCAATATTTCGAGTGTTGTTGATGAACGGAGCGGTAACAGCTTTTTACAATAAAACTAATCACTAAACTCTCACACACCTCGGTCTTCACATATACACAGGAGTCGCGGTCTGCACGTTCGAGTCGCGGGTCATACTAATTATGTGAAAATTCCTTCCACTTTTGTTTTGAGAAGAAGCAAGTCTGTGCCACGAAGGAGAAGAAAAGAACACAAACTAAAATGGAACTACAAGAGGAAAAGATAATCACGGGAAGGAAAGTTCCGGCAACGAGAAGTTGCGGCCAAGAAAAGAAACGAACCGAGAAACGTAATCAGCGCACTCGAACACTTCGACAACGACTGACCGTTGCTACGCCGAAAATTACCAATGATTCGAATAATTCATCGACACACATACAAAGTATATTACACAGACGCTCCCTTAGAACGCCTTTCCCAGCGCTCACCTTTGAAAGAACACATTACCTTCAAATTCAAACGGCTCAGGTGCTCTTATCCTCCCATTCCGAAACATTCCACCCGCCTCGTTTGTAGGGTGAGCAAACGGAATAAATAGGAAGAAAAGAGAGGAAAAAAAAGGAAAGAAAACGCTGCATACGTACATAGTATTTGCGCGCTTATTTTCGACATAACTAAAATTAGATCAGGACCTGGATTCCTCCAAGTTTACAGGTAGCAGACTTATCTTAGGAATAGGTCTCTTATAAATCCCGGAGCAGGTTCTCAGCGTTACAGCCCTTACCAAATCATCACGCCCCGGATGGCAGTTTACAACCCTGGCCTATTATGCAGCAGCACGAGGTCGTTGACCATGACATTTTCACGTTTCCAATACCAGCGCGAGCGCTGCTGAAGGGATTGCGATTAATCTTTGGCCCATAAGCTCCAGAAACCCTTAAGCATCTTTTGTACCATCTGCCACCTTGAGAGTCGATTTTCACAAGCATTCAAAACCGAAGGAACCGGTATAGTAAGTGACCGGCTGTTAGGGCCTCCAAGGAGTCAACATCGCCGCTGAGCGGAGCGATAGGCCTAGAGTTCAGGCAGGCCTCTATCTTGCAGAGTAACGTGGTGAATTATCCTCTCACCGGCACCACAGAACCAAGCGTTCTAGTCGAGTGGCGTTGCCGCTTTTTACACCGGCTTCCCACATCCCTCCAAAATGTGGAGCTCCGGGAGGAATGAAATGCCACCTGACTCGATCATTGGCAATTCGATCTTGCAGTTTGGAATCTTTTACTACCCGATTGAAATTTGAAACGAGCTCTCTATTCGCCCCCACGAAGTTGCTTCCATTATCGGAATACACATTGGAAGGTAATCCGCGTCTCGCAACAAAGTGATCAAAGGCGACCGGAAAATCCGCGGTGGAATAACTATCGACTAGCTCGATGCGTATTGCTTGAGTGCATAGACAGACGAATAAAGGAATATAAACCTTGTGATCGCTGTCCTCTCCCCTTGGATAACCGAACGGAATAAGGCTCAGCGTAATCAACGCCGACATGTGGAAAAGGCCGGGAAGGGTTTACCCGGTAACTTGGAAGCGAACCCATGAATTCGCTGGCAGGCTTGGCCCGTTGACGGGCACAAGCTGTCACGTCGCGAAACCAGTAGTATCAAAACGATAGCGAAAAGAAGCAATAAAAGCCCGTACCAACGAGAAAGAACGATAGACGCCTAGCTCTTCCAGCGACGAGAGATCTCCTTTTGTGGACTCACCTTTTTGTGCTACGTGATACACGATAATGGTTGCTCTCCTTTTCTCTCTCACTTTCTCTCCAAAACACCGATTGTAGCCCAGACCGCGGAGGTGGCGTGGATTCCATGGGAAAGGAAGATGCGGAAACGAGGTTCTCCGAAACCATCAACTCACGGGTGCACACCCACTCTCGTTTATTCTCAAGAGTAACGATACAAGCGTCCACGCCGGGACGACAATTACAAAACTCAATATAATTATACACCTTCACGGTACTCCACCACTCACCCACGATAGAGCCTGGCTGAAAGCCCAAAGTGATAAGAGCGATAATCAAGACGTCAACGAAAGATGGTAGACGGGTTGAACGACAAAACGACACTGTCGCTAGGCTGCTTCCAGCGACGAGACGGGACGGCGGGACCAACGTGGCTGCCTGGGATTGGTCCACGCAGATCAGGCGAGATTGCATCAGTGTAGCTGCGTGGACGGTAGAGATGTGGTTTCCCATAGATGGAGGCAGCGGTACATAATGATAAGGATGGTGTCTCCTGCACCATCGTCCTTGTAGCTTGGAGGCGGTGAATCCATACTCGATAATGTCGATAATTGTTATCGTCTTGATAATAAGCGGTAGTTCACTGTGGAATACTGGCGGCAGGTGGCGGTACCCATGAAAGATCGTTATAAAATGATAGCATTAGTATGACATATATATCTTCTCAAAGGATTTGTCATCCCGGGAGGAGAGAGAGTGAAGCCTTGTCGTTCGATATACTAAATTAATAAACTCATGACGATATAGTGAAAATATCATCACAAAGCAACGCACTTGAAAACGCAGTGCCGCACAGATAGGCGCAACCCAATAATCCAAAATCTTTGTCGGAGGGTGTGAATCATGAGCTGAACTCTGTCATGAAAAGTTTCTAAATGAATCGCTTGAATAATTATATCGGAAATCTGGCACTCCGGTGAAATAACAGGACACTTCTCGGAGTAAGTCGAAGCCGAGTTAGATATCCTCCCGCCGACTCGTGAAATTTCTTGATCGTCTAACTCAGGATTAAGTTTCAAGAGATTACTCTTCAGAGATATTGGTAGCTCACGACACAAATTTCCTATTCCTTCTCTGAAAAACAGACCTTGTAGCCCTCTAATTCAGAACGTTTTCGAATCCGATATCTCTTGAGCGGACAGCGACAACTCTGAAGAGATTGTTCCGCGAGGTAAAGTCCGATTTGGGAGTCTCCGACAATAGCTCGTAATTCTCAATGACCTACGCCAGTCAGAGACTGGGAAAAATCGAGACCATATCTCCTCAACACTAACTAGCATCACCACGGCTTCTCTCTTTCCTTCCTCCATAGCCTTAGACGCTTGTTCAAGCGTATCCTTTGGCCATTCCTTCTCGTCTTGCCACAGGCAGCTTGGTCCTGACCAACATAATTCACATTGAGCTAACGATTCCGCGCCAATTCCCCTCGATGCGAGATCCGCGGGATCCTCTGTGCTCGGAACGTGTCGCCACTTTGCAGAAGGAATCTCAGTGAGAATAGCAAACACGCAATTCGCTACGAAAGTCTTCCACCTTGATGATGGATTTCTAATCCAGGTCGGTGCCACGGTAGAATCTGACCAGCATAAAATACGTGCATCTCTCAAGTTCATAGCATCCTGCGTGAAATGAACAAGTTTTGCCAACAAGTGAGCAGCGCAAAGCTCCAATCTAGGGATGCTCACCACCTTCAAGGAAGCAACCTTCGCTTTCGCAGTGATCAACGAAATCCTCTTCTCTCGTGAACCATCAGCTATTGCGAGATATACGATGGCAGCATAGGCCGCATCAGATGCATCCGCAAATCCATGGATGATTATTCCGGTAAGAAGATTCAAACCAATCCATCGCGGGATTGAAATATCTCTCAAATGAGCTGGCTGATGAGCGTATTCAAAACATCGCGAATCCAAATCTCTGGGAAACTAGCATCCCAATCTAATCTTCTACTCCAGATAACTTGCAGTAATCACTGCAAGAATCACTGAATCAGTAAGGATTAGTAGGAACATCTTTGTTACTTTTATGTTTGCACTGAATGGTTCTTTTCAAACACCTTACAGATGGTAATTTTTCAACAACAGCAACATTATAATCCTCACAATAATGGGCAGTAATATTCTGCGGCGATTCCATTATCTCGCAAGCACGTCTCCTTATATTATCCACAATTCCGCAAACTTTGATGTTCGCAGGGTCTGGATGATGACTTCGATTAAAAAGGTGGTCCGGGAAAACTTTTTTTTCCGATTCCAGTCGCCATCATGGATTGAAATGCTCTTTTTGATTGAAAATGGACCTCCAATTTCTTCCAGATTTCAAGAAAAATGTTTAGAGGTCACTCAAATCACTTTTATGTCGGAAATACAGTTTTTATCAGTTTTTCGCCTTTTTATCACAAGTCCCTAACTAAAATGATTCATACAAGAACACATCCCAGGCAACACAAGTTATTCCACAAGAACTCGTTTGGAATACCAAGATTCTCGAAACAGTTCTTCACGAACATCTGAACTATTTAAAACGGATTCATACCCGAGTAAAAATGAAAACTCCTGCAACACGTCTGCACTAGTCCCGCACTTATATTCACGCCCGTAACACTCCCGCAACAGATCCAAAAATTCGTGAGATTCTTGGTTCAAAATCAAAGCGCCCATAACATACCCGCACCAGACCTGTATGCATATATATGTCCGCACCACGCCCGCAACAGGTATGTAAGTTTTTCCTGTTCTGAAACTATATAGACGTGGTGCAAGCATATCGCAAGAGGCTTTTTTCTCATCTCCATTAAATCAGTACAATTTTTCTGAATCTCTAATAATTTTGCAATTAGTGAAATTTCAGAATCAGAATAAAGCGGAATAAAAACTTTCTAAGGCTCAAACGTAAAAGTTGTAAGAGAAATCTTCCTCATACAAAAATTCGGTGTGTTACTGCTTTCGAACGCGTGCATATTCAAAGGAACCCAAACAACGCCGTGTGTATGACACAAATTATTTTTCCCAAAATTTATATTGGTTTTCCTCTTACATCCATTACGCAAAGAGTAGGAGTTGTAATTTGGTATGAAACATTCCGACAAACTTTGAACGTGAGGACCCAGTCATTGCATGGTGTTATAGTGTATGAAGCAATGAAATCATAATATCGCTGTGTACATACCTTTCTCAATCAATGAAGATGGTATGTATAAAGTGATATTTTGATTTTATTGCTTTATTTTCGAATAATTTGTCAGAAAAGATTTGGCTCGGGTTGCATCGTCGGGATTGCTGAGTATCCCCTTAAGGGCTTTCGAACGTGGTAGAACTATAAATATGTAGGTACACAAATACAGAATATAGGTATAGTCTAAGCGAGAAAAACTTTGTGCCAAACTTTTGTGCAAAATAGCAATTGATGTGAAATTTAAAAAATATTTCACCATAGTGCTTATTTGGGATTGCGCCATAAATACAAATGTAGCGGTGAAATCACTTCCCATTCTCTGTAAAAAATTCGTGAATACGCGAGACGATTTGACATTCCGTCGTCACCATGTTGATATTGAAAATATCTTAAGATGCAAGTGACAGCTGCGTTTCAAAGTAACCATTTGATTATTTTTTATTATATTTAAAATTTCGAGATTTTCGAAGTAATCAATCGATTGATGGAATCTTTCAATATTGCACGTGATTTATCGTAATAGAACTTATATGTATATACAAATGAAACTATTTCGCATGGAAAAATTACATTACACTTCCCATGAACCCTTCATAAATGTGATTGAATTGAGATCGATTAGTTTGGTTATCATCCCGCATAAAATTTGATCGATAAAATTTTTATTCATCTATAAAAAAGAGGACCATTTGTTTAGAGAAAGAACGATCTTTGATCATGATGAACGAATTGTACGTGTAACGGTCAATTACCGATACATCGTTTTCTCCACATTATTCTACATACGGTTATGTAAAATATTGATTTCATACACACATGCATAGTCCACGGGAAATGCAACGCAATTTTTACACTGGAATATTTGTTTATGCGGAATAAAATCAACGATGTACATTATCACTTTCACAGCACATTATGGGGTGAAATTGTAGAAAATTCACGATTGACAAAAATTTTTTTTGTTATTCTGAACATGGTAATAAAAAAAATACTTACTCCAAAACGTCGCTTTTAACTGCATTTTGCGATATCCTCAAAAGCAACACGGCGACGGCGAACTGTCAAATCGCCTCACGTATTCACGAACTTTTTACAGGAAATAGAGGTAAAGCCCACACTGAGAGATATCCATTATCAAAAAATACTGGTTTTCCCATTAGTCGGGGGATATACTTGACATAACGATTTTATATACCTGGCTTGAGATTACAAATTGATAAGAAAAAACAGTAATTTTTCATGCTCCGAAGTTTGAAAATTAAAACCAGAGAGAGATGAGAATTCATGTTGAAAAACAGTAATCTTTCATCATACAAGTTGTAAACGAGAATTCTTAATTGATGACACTGATATAAATTGAAAACCATCCCATTCTCAAGATTGTTGCGTGGCTTCGGGGAAATAAGCCAGGTTTGTGATCACGAACAATGATGCTCGATACCGGTGAGGATAACATTTTTTTCTCGATTAAAATAACGCTATAAAAAATTACTGATATTCCCCATCAATTTGTAATCACATGTCAAGTATATCCCTCGTCTACTGACAAAAACCAGTAATTTTTAATGATGAATTCTTCTCAGTGCAAGTAAACACTGGGCAATCCCAGGTAAGAACAGTGGTATAATATTTTTTCGTATCAATTACTATTCCGCACAAACGTTTGGCGCTAAATAGCAATTGAGATGAAATTTGAAAAATATCACACCATAGTGCCTGGAAGTACGCCTTGAATATGAATCCAGCGGTGGAATCCAAGGGCGTATCCAGGGGAGGGGTCCAAGGGATCCGGACCCCCTCCCCAAATCCAGCATTTTTTCGTTTTTTATATATCTATATATTTCGTATATATAGATATACATCCTTAACATAGGCCCCTTCCAAAAAAAAATTCTGGATACGCCCTTGGTGGAATCATTCTCGATTCATATATATCAAGAAAATTTCGTACATACGTCAGACGATTTGACATTTCGTCACCGCCATGTTAAATTTGGAAATATCGTGAAATAAAGTTGGAGGTTGCGTTTTGGAGAAACCTAAACATTCTTTCTATGGTGAGAATATCAAAGTTTTTTTCCATGATTATTAAGCTCTTCAAAAGTTCACACTGTAAAACAACATATGTTGTAAAAGTGTTGTAACGTATATAATTGACATCACTTATCATAAAATACATTTCAGTATCAAAATTATGTCATATTTCTCGTGAACTATACTTTTTTGAATGACATAAAATTTTAACATAAACGTACGTAGAATTATAATCAAAACGATGTATCGGTAATTGACCGTTACACGTACAATTCATTCATCATAATCAAAGATCGTTCTTTCTCTAAATAAATGGTCCTCTTTTTTTATAAATGAATAAAAATTTTGTCGATCAAATCTTATGCGGGATAATAACCAAACTAATCGATCTCAATTCAATCACATTTATGAAGGGTTCATGGGAAGTGTAATGTAATTTTTCCATGCGAAATAGTTTCATTTGTATATACATATAAGTTCTATGACGATAAATCACGTGCAATATTGAAAGATTCCATCAATCGATTGATTATTTCGAAAACCTTGAAATTTTGAATATAATAAAAAATAATCAAATGTTTACTTTGAAACGCAGCTGCCACTTGCATCTTAAGATATTTTCAATATGTCAACATGGTGACGACGGAATGTCAAATCGTCTCGCGTATTCACGAATTTTTTACAGAGAATGGGAAGTGATTTCACCGCTACATTTGTATTTATGGCGCAATCCCAAATAAGCACTATGGTGGAATATTTTTTGAATTCCACATCAATTGCTATTTTGCACAAAAGTTTGGAGCAAAGTTTTCCTCGCTTCAACTATACCTATGTGCTATATGTGTGTACCTACACATTCACAGTTCTACTGTGCTCGAGGGCCCTTAAGCACGCATTGCAACAGTAATTTCGACATTGACGGGTCTGGTGCGGACCTGGTACAGCTCTATTGCATGCGTGTTCTGGGCTTGGTGCGGTCTTGGTGCGAACGCGTTCCGGGATTTATCGTCAATCGTCATTCACTATTTGCGGGTTTAGTGCAGCTATGGTGCAATCGTGTTGCAGGTGTACGGTTCGCCAAACGGCCTTGGTGCAAACGTGGTGCCGGGCGTAATCATTTTTGTGTGCAGGAGTGTTGCAGATGTGCACAGTGGGTCAAATGGCCAAAAAACTGGCAATAATTATAAGCAGTCGTCGAATTCGCTTGAAATTCACTACTCGGGGGTTTTGGGGTCGCTGAATACGAATCTGGAGATAGAATTCCAAAATTAAAAATGGCGGATCCAATATGGCGGATCAAAATTCTAAAATTCATTGGATCTTTTTGAAACTTGTTACTTGAAGGTTTTCGAGGTCGCTGAATACGAATCTGGAGATAGAATTCCAAAATTCAAAATGTCAGATCCAATATGGCGGATCAAAACTCGAAAATTCATTGGATCTTTTTGAAACTCGTTAACTGGAGGTTTTTGAGATCGCTGAATACGAATCTGAAGAGAGAATTCCAAAATTCAGAATGGCGGATCCAATATGGCGGATGAAACTTCAAAAATTCATTGGATTCGTTTGAAATTCATTACTTGAAGGTTTTAAGGGTCGCTGAATACAAATTTGAAGATGAAATTCCAAAATTCGGAATGATGGATCCAATATGATGAATCAAAACTTCAAAATGAGGCTATGAAAATTTATACTCAACTGAACTCACTATATTATCTGTAACTCAAACAACATTATAGATATACTCTTCAACTAATTCAACAGATGGAAATTGATGATTTTTTTTAGTACTTCAAATCCTAAACGAACAACACAGATTTGAAACATATAGTTTATAGATAAAATATAACGTACAAACATCAATATAACATGTTTAATATGATACATGTAACTCAAACTATACTACAGTAGTTTCGTTAAACTAGACAGACAAGACTAATAAAACAAGGCTTTCAGGATCTTTTTCATTCGGAACATTCATTAAATATGAACGCAATATAATATTCTCCACTAATTAGAAAATTCATCTTCTTTGTCTGTTAATTCAACTTCGTTCAACAATGACAATGTTTCTGTGAGACCAGTGAAATCTTCTCTATCTTCTTCATCGAAACTGAGATCATTAGAATTTGAATTTGGTCTTACACTTCCATTTATCGTGGGTTCTATCAACAGGTTCTGAACTTCTTTTGGGAGTGGTAATGATTTTTTATTTCTGAAGCGGAAATTGAGGCTTTGAGTAGATATGATGGGATCAGATGTATCCAACAACCTACAAAACATGTCCTCCAAATTTGATTGACGACTATTTTTTCTACTATGAGAGAGTCTGAATGATTTATATTGTTTATTGCGAGCTTCTGAAGCTTCTTCACCAAGCATTCCTGTAGGTAGTATACAATTTTCAATTATTTGAGCACCATGTATGAGGATCTTATGGAGTGATGATGGCATTGGATACCAAGCATAGTTTTGCGTATATATTTTGGCTGTTTCAAGGCATAATTTATTGAAGCGGATAGTATCAATCGGCAAGTGGCAAGATATAGCGATTAATATTATCTTCAAATTGAAAATCAATTTATGGTCCAATTCCAAGCATTCAGCAAGCAGATTTGTATTTTCAAACGCTCTCCGTGCAGTGTTGCCATCATTACTGTTGCCGCTTCCACCAGGTTCTGGTTTATCTACTTTCAACCCTAGTTTAGTCCATAGAATTGCTTGTATTTGCTTCTTTCTTTTCATGAACACTTCTTTATGCTCTGCACTTCTCACTTGCCAAACTTTCAGAGGAATGCTGTACGATATATGAATGCAGCACTCGAAAACTCGAATCCAAGCATGCAAAGGACTTGGTCCGAAATTCAGTGACTTGGGATCAGGTAGAAAAATATCTCTCTCTCCGTTGATATTTGAGATATTGTTGAAATCTTTTGGCGTTGCATGACAAATTGGACAAGACTGCATGGACTTTGTATCGGTGATAATGTTCAAAACTTCCCCATCTATCAATGTCATGATTAGAGAAAAATGAATAGTCACTTTCAAATCATCCAAAATTATTTCACATGATTCTAGTTTGTTAATTTGATCCTCAATATATTGCTTCTGCTCCAGAATGAGTTCCTTAGATTCACTTCTATATTGAAGGCTTATGGGGCGACAGAACCTTGGGGACTGGGAGGCTATATTATTCCACAATATCATATTCGACGAAGTTGACAAACGTAGCGGTATAAGAGTGGTGGCAAATATATTCTCATCTTTTAAATTATTCGCACTCATATCCGAATATCTTTGTTTGTATGATGAATGCCCAGAACTGCCATCGAATCCCCATGAGCACATGAGTAAAGCCTCAAGTTCTGTAAGATGATCGACCTTCATGGTTTGAGTTATGACCTCTATTTGAAGTTTTACAATTCTCTGTGCAGTATGATGTAGCAATGCTTGAAGAGGAACTTCTGCTAGATTGTCTGTGACTTGGATAACATTTTTCGGTGGTCTACATTCAGTTTTCACAGAAGCGATTTCTGCATAACGTGGGAAAATATCAGCTCCTCTCGCTTTGACAACTGAACGTATACTTATATAATCATCCTTGGACATATCGCGGTCAAGCAAAAACGTCAAACCTTCGATAGGAGTCATTTTAATGACTGGAGGTTGTGGGTTTTGAATCAGTTGTTTCAATCTGTCAGGGTTTTCTGGAGTTTTCAAAATTTCTTCCAATACTACAACCGTACTCTTTTGCCCTGATTTTTTTGCTGCATAACGACATGCCATCAATAATTTTTGTGGGTCGTTACTATGTGATTTACTGATGGTGGCAGCCTCTAACCTTTTGGAACGATCAGTCTTCTGATGGAATGGGACAAAAGGTCGGCCTGCTTGAGAATGAAAACTGGACGTGAATGTGGATTTCGATAGTTCAGGAATAATAAACTTTGAATCCAGCCATTTCGAATATTTTGACTCATAAAAAGATTTCATTCTGTTTGCAGCATTCCAGTTTCCTTTATGTTTAGTGTTGAGAGCTGATACAACTGCTCGCAACTTTTTCAATTTTGTATCTTCGATATCGGTAATCGTCAATTTCATTCCATTTAGAATAAACTCAACGACCGCTGATACCCTGTTATCAATTCCAGGTTTCATGAAAAATTCTTCGATAATTTCCCGTTTAATGAATGATGAGTGTGACATCTTCAACACTTGAAGAATAAATCAGGAATCAGCGATATAAATATATTTTAATAACAATAAATACTTACAGAAAAACCCCCTCTATAGAATTGCTACCAATAAGATATGTTTCCTTTGCGTACAATTTGGAAAGAAAATTTGTAGCTCATGTGAATCGGTGTAGAAATAATAGAAACAACTTGAAGGCAACACAGAGAATCCCGTCGCGATTTTCATCTGGATCACCCGATGCTACCTTCATGTTGTTTTTACAATCGAATTGCCATCTCTCAATCGATTCACGTCATCCACGTTCAATTGTTCTTGATCGCAAAATTTCAAAACTTCAAAAATTTTCAAGCCTATATTGCATATTTAAATCCATATAATATTTTTCGCCAAATGGTTTCGCATTGATTTTCTCTAAAAAAAATTTGAAATTTCGGAAAATGGAACATTTTCAAAATGAATATTTATTATTCATTATCCAGATAAATATATATCCTTCATGCATCTTTATCGTATACTTATATACTACGAAATCTTTATATACCCATTTTTTTGCAAACTGAATGAAAAATCGGGAATTTAGTTTGAAATTGTCGCCATGTTTAATTAACGATTTCGAATTTTATGATTCCATGTCAGCATCATAATCAGTAACTCCGAGAATGCTTAGATTTCAGGTGATTCCAATATTTCATTCAGAAGAAAAAAATGCCTCTCACAGCAGACAAATAACATCGGATAAACGGGTTCAACATAATGTTTTTAAATATTGCCCGGGCAAAAACCAAAACTGGCAAAAGTTGGCAGGTTTTTGTTGGAAATACATGTCTCCTGAATAGATTTACCGATGAAAATGTTTAGTAAAATGAATTATCCCGAATTATAGGCATTCGTAAAGTGATTATTTCGAACAAAAGTATGTTTCTGTTGATGCAAATCTGTTTCAAACTCAACTTCATGGCATATTTTCATAATTCCTACCGAATGATATCATCAATAGACATATATCAGAGAACTTCGTACACTTGAACTTGGGGAAAATGGTTGATAGTGTAGAATACGAAATGATTTTCTACTGCAATGATGTCTCAACATTCACAGTGCTTTTCTCACATTTTCAGCTTTGTAAAATTATAAGGCTTTGGTTTAAAGCTACAAAAATTTCAGAAAATGTACTTTGATATGTTTGAAAAAGAATACCCTACATCACATGCTCTAATACCGACATTGAATTTTTGCCAATTTTTGGCTCCTTTGACCCACTGTGATGTGGTGCAGGCATATACGGTACTGTTATGGGCGTGGTGCGGGTGCTTACAGTATTATTGCGGGTTCGGTACAGATGCGCCCGCAACACATCCGTAACAGTACTGTATATTTTCATTTCAGCGATTTGAAAATTTCAACTCGGGTAGGACCCACTCAGCGAGAATATCGCAGTAACGTTGCTGCAATATTACTGCAATATTTCAATATTTGTATTTGTATTTGTGCTGGGTGAAGAAGTTCAAGGGAAATACCCGTCATGTCCGCCTAAAACTGTTCGTAGGCGTATTCAATCGACATATCAGATGGGGTCGCAAAGAATTCATCTCCAAAACCCATTTCATTCACCATACAATTCTGGAAGGAGTCGTTTTGAGTCCTGATTAAAATATATTTAGAATTCATCATGAATTGTTCCTGGGCGTCAAATTAAAATGTTCCATGAGTTTTTTCCACAGTATATAATTGAATATGTATTGGATAAATGTTTAAGATATTCGAAACTCCTTATATTTTTTTACGCGGAGAGAAATTTTGTATGTTAAACCCCTATCCTCCATACCGAATTGAGAATATATCAAGATTTTGAGGTTATGTACCAAACAAGCTCCACGCAAATACCAGACTTCCTTTCATTTAAACTCATGGAAATATTATACATCTCTGAAGAAAATCATTTCAGAAGGGACAAATAACATGTATGTATGTATTTATATTTATTGCTTCTAAAGAGTTATTTCTGTTGTAGCAAGAGGGTACATTAGCAAATTACACATTATACTATTCATTTGAACAAAACGCGTGCAGCTCAATGCAATTTACAATAAAATGATATAAGTTTTCCACAGTGTTCACATCATTCAAGCACAGTAAATCCTCCAACTTAAGTGTCTCTGTAACAGTCAATATTGTATTTATATATAATAATCTGTCCCACTTGTGAATAGGGCACCTGAAAAAGGAATGATCCAACGTTTTCAGCTCTCGCATATTACAAATTTGACATATTTCAGTTGATGTTATTCTATGGTAGTTTCCTCCAGCTAAAAATCTTATATGACCATATTTAGAGGATAACCGGCATTGTAAAAGGATTCTAATCATTACCATCGGGATTTTACCTGAGAGTACAGCCATTGCGTTCAGCTTTCCTCTAGGAATTTCACAATGTAAAGCATGTGATTTATCGTAGGTTTTCGCATTCTGAGTTACCAAGTGCTTTTCGAATTTCAAAAAAACTTCATCAGAGAGATTTTTCCAATTCCTTGCATTGGGATCCAGCAAAAGATTCTGGTATCCGATTTGACTTAACAAGTCCCCAAATTGCGCAATCCAATTACATTTTCTTGCAGTATTTTGTGCACTATAGAGTGACAGTAATTTACGAAAACATATCATACGAAGTCTGTTCTCAGGCATTTGGGGAATTTTAATTATCCAATTCCATGCTCTTTTGGAAATCTTGAGAGTAATCTTAGTGATTTCTAATTCCAATCTTACTGCCGCGTTGTTTGTGTTTCTTGATGAGTGGAAAGTACGTTTGAGGAACTCTAGCTGAGTTTTTTCAACAAGATCCGCGTAGCGTCACCCCCACATTTCTGATCCGTATAACAGAACTGAGGTACACATACTCTCGTATAGTTTGAATATACAGGTTGGTTGAAAAGTTCCTGCGCTCACCAAGAGATAGCACTGCTAGCTCAAAACTTTTTTTCTCTCAAGTTGGTATATCTGTCCTGAGAACACATGCAAAGTTACAAGTCATTCTGTCAATTCATTCTTTGTTCACAAGCCATTTGAAGTTGACGTGTCATTGATTTTCCTTCATATGGAAAAAATTGGATATCGTGCAGTCATTAGATTCTTTGTTTTGAAGGGTTTAAAAGCAAAGGAAATTTATGAACAATTGTTAGAAGTGTATAAGGAGTCCTCACCTTCGAAACGCACCGTTGAATTTTGGGCTGGTGAATTTAAACGTGGTCGTACTAGCCTTGAAGACGATCCACGCGATGGACGACCAAAAACTGCAACCACAGCAGAAATCATTGAGCATGTACATAATATGGTTAGTGAAGATCCAAGTTTGACTAAGCGTGAAATTGCTAATGCCATGGGCATCTCAGACGAACGAGTACTTCATATTTTACATGAAGAATTACGTATGAAAAAACTGTTTGGAAAGTTAGTGCCGCACACGTTAACAATTCAACAAAAACTGGATCGAAAACAAATTTCTCAGCGTAATTTGGAGCGTTTTAAGCAGAATAAAACCGATTTCTTGCGTCGTTTTATAACTATGGATGAGACTTGGATCTACCACCATGATCCTAAATTGGAACAAGAACGTTTACAGTGGACTAAAGCTGGTTCTTCAGCTTCAACGATCAGCAAAGAAGGTTATGGCATCAGTTTTTTGGGATGCAAAAGGAATTTTGTTCATTGATTATCTTCAGAAAGGTGAAACAATCAACTCCGAATATTACTGCAGCCTTTTGGATCAGCTGGATGAAAAAATTCGTGAGAAAAGACCTGGTTTAAAGAAGAAAAAAATCATTTTTCATCAAGATAATGCACTTGCTCACAAAAGTGTTTTGACGATGGCTAAATTCAAAGAACTCAAGTACGAATTGCTTGAACATCCACCGTATCCGCCAGATTTGGCTACTGGCGACTACTATCTCTTCAGAAATCTCGAACAATTCTTTCGTGGAAAGCATTTTTTGTCGAATGAAGAGGCCATAGCAGCCGTAGACGGTTATTTTGCAGAGCTTCCGGAAAACCATTATAAGGATGGGATAAAATTATTGGAAGATCATTGGAACAAGTGTATTGAGCTTCTAAGAGATTATATTGAATAAAAAAATATATTTCGTAACAAAAACAGTATTCTTTCATTTCGAGCGCAGAAACTTCTCAACCAACCTGTACATGCACAGGAGTTTGTCTTGGACTCTCCAATTATCGAGTTCACAGCATTCATTGTCAACTTAGTTTTTCTAATTGCGGTCTGAGCAGCTTTTGGGCCCAAAGTTGAGCTACTAAATAAGGCCCCCAAATAAACGTCATCAGATATTACTTCAATGGCTTCATCATAGATCATGAAGTTGGCAAAATTTTTCAATTTTCTCCCTTTACGACACACCATAATCCTTTTTTTGGCCGTGTTCACTACCATCTTGTTGGAGGGAGTATCCTGGTATAGAACACCAAAAACAAGCACTTTTTGTGAATTTTCTTTTTAGCAGATTATTCGGTGTGTAGTTTTGCAATCTTCAGCGTTCATTGTTCATATATTGGAGAGTTCAAATTAATTTTTTGATGCCATTGTATGAGATTTTGAGCAAGGTACATCAATGAACATAAAAGTGTCGCCGAAAATTGTTCCTGCACGGCGTGCAGTCCAGCATCTCGTAGGATGGTTTGGAAAAAATAAAACAAACTTTTTGTGAAGTTCATGAATGCAGTCCGTAGATATACCTGAGTAATCAATTATTCTGTTGAAGAAAATTTTAGAAATCACTATTTTAAAAAAATATTGTGTTTTTCACATAAGTTTTCAACCCCTTGTTTTTCATAAAAGCTTGTTTTAAATGGGAATTTTCGGGCTGAGTTTAGGTATATATTCAAGAGAATTTAATGACCTTCAATTTAAGACCAAGATCATCATGATCGGTCCAGAATTTTTTGAGTTATGCTGCACGCCAGTTTCGAAAACATGGTTTCGAGAAAAACGCGTTTGAAGTTTTCGAACAAGGAAAGAGGTTGAAAAAAGCTCATGATCCTCAATTTATTCGTGATCTTTCATTATTCAGCTATTCCTGCACCATATACAATCTCCTCGATTTCCTCATAAAGTTCATTTTCTTGTAGCAGCCGTTGTTTATCAATATCTCTCAAGTTTTGAACAGCGGTATTGTTGCGACGATTCTGCGAAGATACACGAATTTGGTTAATTTCATCAGAATGATTTCTGCATGTTGTCCCAATCACGATTCCCAAGTTCGACATTATTTCAAGTACCGACAGTCAGCCTTCATTGGAAATTCCTGCTGCTATATGAGCAGCAATTTCAATAATTTTCCGGCCGCAGTGGGGATGCTTTGGAGCGAGTCGCCAAATCGTTGCGTTGAAACTCTCATTGGGATTTTGAGTATGCCCACCCAAACACCTTTCGAGGAGTTCTCTCCCTTATACCTCCTGACAGCAAGAACACATGAATAGTAGAGCTGTGAGAACCATACCTTTTCTTCAGTGTTCAGAACGCTCAAGCACGCATGCTAATTGAGCTCATTTTGGCTTTGAAAATACGAATTCATATTTAGGGTTTTGGGAGCACATTCTAGGGACATTATACTATCGTTTTCAGTGAGAAAAAAAATCGATTTCCTGAAGCCGCTTCGAAAGAATTGAAAAAAAATAAAGCGCCAGGCATAGATGGCATAAGTGCGGACCTTATGAAAGCCTCCAATGAAGGAACTCGTGACGCACTGTTCGAATTGATTAGAGATATGTACGAAAAAGTACCGGAAGATTTCCAAAAGAATAAAATTGTCCCTATCCCGAAAAAACGAGGGGCAGACAAGTGCGAGGACTACAGAACGATCAGTTTAACTTCACATGCTTCGGAAATACTGACCAAAATTATATACAGGAGGATGGAAAATAAAATAGAGAGTAGATTGGCAGAAGATCAGTTTGGTTTTAGAAAAAATAGGGGAACGCGAGAAGCAATTTTAGCACTCAGGGCAGTAATAGAGAAAAGGATAGCGCTGAAGAAATCTGTTTACATAGGTTTTGTAGATTGACAAAAGGCTTTCGAAAGTGTGGACTGGGAAAAGATGTTTGCGATCCTGAAGAAGGTGGGAATAAATTATGAAGATAGGAGAATAATATACGAACTATATAAGAAGCAGAGTGCAATAATAGACATGGAGAGTCAGGGAGGGGAAGCAAAAATAAGAAGAGGGGTGAGACAAGGATGCTCATTATCGCCACTGATTTTCAATTTATATATAGAAGAAGTGGGGAACGTGGTGAAGGAGGAAATTCAATCAAAATTACAGATTCAGGGAGAAAATATAAGTATGCTGAGATTCGCGGATGACATAGCTATATTGGCCACGAGTAGTACAGTTATCATGCTCAAAAAATATAAGCTTGGAAGTAAGGAAGAAATTCTTGGAAAGTTACGTTTGGAGCACAGCATTATATGGTTGCGAAACTTGGACAATGGAGAAAACTGATCAACGAAGACTTGAAGCTTTTGAAATGTGGTGTTATAGGAGGATGCTCAGAATGAAATGGATAGACAAAGTCAAAAATGAAGAAGTACTCGAGCAGATAAATGAAAAAAGAAATCTTTTGAAACACATCGTGAAAAGGAGAAGCAATCTTATAGGACATACATTACGGCATGAGAGTTTATTGAAAACAATATTGGAAGGGAAAAAACCTGCGATAATCGTATGGAATTCATGACAGGATACCTATGCACTAAGTCTTATGTGTCAGTATGGTGTTTACTTCTGGCTATATAAAATTCACTATCAAATTCAGCTACTCTAAGATTATGAGCAATGTTCTATCCAGGTCAGTATGGAACATACAGAGTGACATGCAAGACTTAGTGGAATGTGTTCTGTGAAATATGAACTCCATACGTCTATCCCAATTTTCTCCCATTTTCCCATGAATTATTGAGCTTCTCATTGTCAGTATCGAATTTCACACTTCATTCACTTTTGCATCAATTGGCAGAACTTGCCCACACAGCACACAACGTCTCAAATGAATTCTGAAAATATTACTATGTTACAATGAAAATATTCTGTTTGGAATGTTCTTACTACATTCTGAAAATATGGAATACAAAACATCGTATGAACAATATTGTGGTAATCTCTCACTTGGAATGTTGCATAAGTAATGTTATTGTGATATTCCGAAAAGCTATCAGAAGAAGTGAGTGACTACATTTTATCCGTAAGATTGTGAGAATATTGAATTTGAAATAAAATATTTCTTTCAATTTGCCACTTCAAATCTGGAATGTCTTCCAAAAATAGAGGAACGAAATGATGTTCGAATTATGATGAGAATTTTCACAGACAAATTAGAAGTCCTTGAATCTACAGATTTTATGAACATTCAATGAATATAATGTTTTCGTATTTCTTTTCGTTATTCGTGACAACATTATTCAATCAGTAATTCGAGTATCACAGCCAATTTCAATAGTATCCAGTGGCTATGCAATGTGAATCAGATCATTTGAAATTCGCGCTGACAATAACTACTTGCGCGCCAACGTCTCTTCCAGCTTTCTTCTTTTTTGACTGGCATCGCATTACCCACGTGTATATTTCGCAACTACCGGCGAACGCTTCCGTGTTGATCGTGCGAAACCATTCAATTTTTTTTAGTGAATTTCAAGTTTGAAGGAGATAGTTTCATTGTAATTGTGCACATAATCAAGGGTGATTCTCGAAGAAGGCTTGCAGCAACTTATACTCCGGTGAGTTAATTTTTTTTCTTATGATTTACTAACCTATAATTTACAGTGAAACCTCATGCATATTTTGATAATTCGTTCAAATTTGATCCGTTTTTTCTGATGCATTTGTTATTAAAAACAATTGAATCTTGAATTTTGTATTAGATTTTGTGATATTCGATAAACCATTCGACATTATTTTGACTTGATTTATATCTTTGTAAATATGTGAAAATTTATGAATATTAAATGATTATCACTTTCCGTGTTACTTAGAATGAATTTTATAGGTGAAATACTGGTGAAGATTTCATGATAAAATGATGGATATGTGCAGAAAGTTTTCATATGTATTCATAGTTTCCATGTGTTCAAGATGAATTTACATAGTGATTTGATGCTGATCGATTCTTTTGTAATATATATATATATATATATATATATATATACACATGTATATAAAATTTTCCAAATTGCTTGCTCATCAATCACTCGAGATGATTGATTCATGGTTACTGCTTTTGGTGACTCAAACCGGTTCAGATAACTCATTCGCAGCCTGTCACTGAGTGAATGTCACAATTTTAAATTGAAATTGGTTTGTTTTGAATATTTTGTTGGTGATATATGTGGTTTTGAACTTATTTGGGGATATATTTGTATGAAATAACATTTATTGACAGGTAATTACACAAAAGTGGAAGAACAAAAGTATTGAAAGATGATTCGGTTGGATCCTGTACAGTGTGTTCTTATGCTTCAATATTTCTATAATGAACAATAAGTTTTGGTGAATATTTTGACCTCAGCCTATCTCTTCTCAACTTGGATTCACTCATCGTAATATGGTTTTATTGCCCAAACTTGATTCTGGAAAGAAGAACTGACTCGATTCCCAAGAGTCATAGACTAAGTTGACAAGCGCTCTGATATTTTCAACTGACTGTTGACTTCCCTGATTGATATAAATTCCTTACAAACTTTGAACTCTCATCGCAAGTATATAATCACCTTTCCTGCAGATTTGAACCAATGAATAAGAATTTAACCTCAAATTTCCAGATTTGAACTTTGAGAACTTGAAGAATAAAATCACTAACTAAACTTCAAATAATTATTTCAAGTTTTTCATTTTCGTATTCGAAGATTCTCTTGGATACTTCAAATTCAATGTGCGATAAATAACTGACATTTTTACATGAACCGAATCCAAATACCATTTTTGAAATATCGCAATAGCTATGATTAATAAAATAGTTGAATTAAATCATCATCATCATGAAGTGATCAGTCTTATGACTGTTTTGATGAAATCCTCCAACCCTGCCTATTATCCGCTAACCATTTGATTTCTGCATATCTACGACAACTCTTATCTTATATAATTTGCTTCATATGACTCAATCTAGGTCTAACTCTTCGAGTTCTGCCATTCATTTTCTCTTCCAATATTGTTTTCAAGAAGCTGTCATGCCTTATTGTGTGTCCTATCAGATTACTTCTTCTTCTCACGGCCTGTTTCAAAAGACTTCTTCTTTCATTTACCTTCTCAAGTACTTCTTCATTTCTTACTTTCTCTGAATACTTTATTCTAAGCATCCTTCTCATCATCATCATCATGAAGTAATCAGTCTTACGACTGGTTTGATGAAACCCTCCACCACTGTCTATTATCCGCCAAACGTTTAATTTCTACATTTCTACTACATCCCTTGTCTCGTACGATTTGCTTCATATAACTTGCTCTAGGTCTACCTTTACCAGTTTCACCATTCATTTTCCCTTCCAATATTGTTTTCAATAAACTCTCATGCCGTAATGTGTGTCCTATAAGATTGCTTCTCCTTTTCACGATGTGTTTCAGAAGATTTCTTTCTTCAATTATCTGCTCGAGTACTTCTTCATTTTTGACTTTGTCTATCCGTTTTATTCTGAGCATCCTCTTATAACACCACATTTCAAAAGCTTCAAGTCTTCGTTGATCAGTTTTCCCCATTGTCCAAGTTTCGCAACCATATAATGCTGTGCTCCAAACGTAACTTTTCAAGAATTTCTTCCTTACTTCCAAGCTGATATTTTTCGAGCATAATAACTGTCTCTTTTGGTAGAAAGCCTGTTTCCCTTGTGCTATTCTTGCTCTTATATCTCTTTCGCTTTTGCCGTTCTCTGTAATTATGCTTCCTAGATATTTGAATTCTTTCACCTGTTCAATTGTCTCGGTATCTATTTTGATTTTCGTTCTTCTAGCTGTTTTCCCTGCTGTACACATCATGAATTTTGTTTTGTCTTTATTTATATTCATACAATAGTTTTCCAATGATATTGTTCTCATAGTGTTGAAAATATTCTCTAACTCAGTACTACTCGTGGCCAATATAGCTATGTCATCCGCGAATCTCAACATACTTATATTTTCTCCCTGAATCTGTAATTTCGATTGAATTTCCTCCTTCACTTCGTTCATTGCCTCTTCTGTATATAAATCAAAAATCAGTGGCGATAATGAGCATGCTTGTCTCACCCCTCTTCTTATTTGTGCTTCCCCTTCTTGACCCTCTAGGTCTATTATCGCACTTTGATTCTTATATAATTCGTATATTATTCTTCTATCTTCATAATTTATTCCCACCTTCTTCAGGATCACAAACATCTTCTCCCAGTCCACATTATCGGAAGCCTTTTGTATATCTACAAAACCTATGTACACAGATTTCTTCAGCGCTATCCTCTTCTCTATTACTGCCCTGAGTGCTAAAATGGCTTCTCGCGTTCCCCTATTTTTTCTAAAACCAAACTGATCTTCTGCCAATCTACTCTCTATTTTATTTTCCATCCTCCTGTATATAATTTTGGTCAGTATTTCCGAAGCATGTGAAGTTAAACTGATCGTTCTGTAGTTCTCGCTATTGTCTGCTCCTTGTTTTTTCGGGATAGCGACAATTTTATTCTTTTGGAAATCTTCCGCTACTCCTCCTTTTTCGTACATATCTCTAATCAATCCAAACAGTGCGTCACGAGTTCCTTCACTGAAGGCTTTTATAAGGTCCGCACTTATGCCATCTATGCCTGGCGCTTTATTATTTTTCAATTCTTTCGAAGCCCTGTCGAATTCTGATCTCAATATCGAATCTCCCAATCCTTCCTCATCTACATTTCCTCTATACAAGTCTTCCAAATGATTGATCCACTGTTCTATTTTCTCTTTTGTTTTTATCAATTGTCGTCCTAGAGAGTTTTTAATCTTATTGCTTCTAGATTTCATTTGTCCGAAAAATCTTTTAATCATCCTATATGCTTCATCTATTTTTCCTAAATGCAATCTTATTTCTATTTCCTGACATTTCTCTTCTGACCACTGTTCTTTTGCTTTCCTTGATTCTCTTATTATTTCATTTCTCAATGATTTGTATCGTTGCTGGCCTTTTTGGCTATCATCATTCTTGTATTCCCTTCTTTCATTTATCTATTCCAAAATTTCTCCCGTTATCCATGGGTTTTTAGGTTCTCCCCCATTATTCTTCGAAATCTTATCCGCACATTCTCCTATATTCCCCTTCACCTTCGTCCATCTCCTCTCTCTTCCCAAGTCTTCCTCTTTTTGATCTCCCAATTTTTCATCCAACATTTTCTCGAATGCCTCATGTGTTTGTTTTTGCTTGAGGTTCTTCAAATTCCATCTTTTCTGCATTTTCCTTTTCTTCTGCAGAGATTTGAATTTCAGAGAACATTCCATCATCAACATATTAGGATCACTATCTATATCTGCACTGGGATAACCTCCCCGTGGATGATTGCGGGTCTTCCAGGGGGATATTCATGATACCTGTCCTTGATATCCTTTTTATCCATCCCTGGTAGTATCTGCTCCCTTTACGTGGTGGGGAGGATAAGTATCTCAGAGTTGGATCTTTTTTTTGAGTGGAATAAACTACTCAAGAGAAAGAATACAAACTGGGAGAAATGAAATCATCCTAATGCCAGAAACATCGGCAAAATTAAACGGGAGGAAAGCAAGGGGGAACTACCTCCCTTGACATGTTTCAATACTTCCCGAGGGAATGGAACCTTTTCCTAACCTGGAATATTATGTAACAAAAACAAACAAACGAATGAATAAATAGGGGAGAGTGGGGACACTTGCACCATGGGGTGATATGCACCACAGCAGATATCTCTTAATTTTCCAAAATTTCTGAACTGTTCTTGCACGTGGCGTTTGCTGAATGGATGACCTAACTCCACACGAGTTCACAGGAATGTGGAATGAATCTCTGTTTTTTTATTGATATCAAAAGGTGTGGCACTCTCAAAATCGTTTGATTTGTGTCTCCTTAGTTTTTCAGAAAAAGTTTCCCATGATCTGTAAGTGATCCCAAACACCACGAAACCAATCTCAATCGAAAGTACAATCGTTGCACAATATTTTCATGATCCACTTTTTGACTGAAAATATCTGGAATTTGTTTGCGAGCATCAGTAGTCTGTTGATGCCGTGAGGGGTGCAATGCACCACAAATTGCGGGGATACTTGCACCACTTCCGATGTTTCATTTTTTTTATAGAAACAGGTATTCAGAATGATCCGTACACTCGGATGTTTGAATCTGAATGTTCTTCCGAAGAACAGAAGAGAGAAGGAGAGGAAGGAGAGAGAGAGAGAGAAAGATTCTTTTGTTTGATAAAATACTCTGTGAAACTCTTTGCTATTTCCATGAATGATCTCACTTCATATAAGTCAGGGGAGATAAACTCAATGAGAGAATTTTCATAATGAACTTCAGCGCCGCCAAGGGGAAGGCTACTGGAACTAACCTCACATGGATACATTTACACAAGTGCTCAACAAATCATAAAAGTTTGTGACACAGTATCAGTGCCTTCATGTGAGATTAGTTCAAGTACCCTTCCTCTTGGCGGCGCTGAAATCAGTCTCAAGAACGTTCAATTGAGTTTATGCCTCCTGATATGAGTTGGTAGGAGTGACAAATTTCACTTGTTTCCTCCGTTCATAGCAAACACTCTTATGCAATTAGTTTTCAATAAAAGGTTGTTGCTAGTATCAAACTCTAAACTGCATAAAGTCCATCTTGATCGTAAGTTCAGCTATTCACTTGTATATCTGATTATTCATTCCAAATAAATACTGATAAATAGATTTGAAAATAGTGGTTATTATTCCAATTAGCCCTGCTAAATTATCCCCATAAAGAACGATACAGAACGATAAATTTTTTCTATAGTTTTCAATGAGGTTTCTGAATACGGAATTTACGAAGTTATATCGTTATCAAACGATAGAACTCTATCGTTCCTTACCGTTTTCTATAAAAATTTAACAGATTGTATAGGGTTTTATCGTGAAATTCGTATTGGAAAAGTACTACTTATTCTAGAACACATAACTATTTTTTTCCAAATAACTGATACTTCTCCTATACGAATTTCACGATAAAACCCTATACAATCTGTTAAATTTTTATAGAAAACGATAAAGAACGATAGAGTTCTATCGTTTGATAACGATAAAACTTCGTAAATTCCGTATTCAGAAACCTCATTGAAAACTATAGGAAACATTTATCGTTTTGTATCGGTGCTTATTGGGAAAATTTAGCAGGGAGAGGATCAATTACTCAGGGAGAGAGAAAGAGAGAGAGAGAGAGAGAGAGAGAGAGGGAGAAAGAGCTAATTCGCAGGGTGGTGCAAATATCCCCACAGGGTGGTGCAAGTCTCCCGCCATGTGGGGAGAGTTGCACCAAACGCAATGTTTTTGAAGAACACTTATATCATTGATAGGATGTTAGATTCGACCTTGCTATCATTTGCAACTTAGAAAGGAATGTTTGCTCTGTCAAAATCCCATAAATAATATATCGAATGAAGTTAACCACGAAAGTTATAACAATGTAAAAAAAAAGTGGTGCAAGTGTCCCCACTCTCCCCTACATGATGGCGCTCTCTCGGGTAAAATATTCCTAGGTAAACTAGTCTCTCGTTCGGATCTCCGGGTGGAGGCTGCTCGAGGAAGCTTCATCAGCAAGGAACGAAAACCGAGGAATAGGATAGGGAAAAGAAACAACATTCTTCGAGTCGGAGCGTGGAATGTTAGATCACTGAGGCAAGCGGGAAAATTAGAAAATTCGAAATTAGAAATGAATAGGATGAATATAGACGTAATGGGGATTAGCGGAATGAGATGGCCACAAGAGGGCGATTCCTGGAGTGGGGATTATAGAATAATTCATACAGGATCAAAGAACGGTCAAGCAGGTGTAGGAATTGTGATGCATAAAAAAGTAGGAAATAGAATAGACATGATTTGCAACATAATGAACGTGTGATGATGGTTAGAAGCAGAACAAAACTGGTAGACACAGTCATAGTCTAAGTATACATGCCCGCATCTGCATATTCGGAGGAAGATATTGAAAAAACGTACGGAGAAATAGGAGAAGTGATAGAATATGTGAAGGGAGAAGAGAATTCGATAGTGATCAGGGATTGGAATGCGGTAGTAGGACAAGGAAAAGAGGACAACATTATAGGAGATTTCGCGGTAGGGAGGAGGAACGATAGAGGACAACGTTTGGTCGAATTTTGTGAAAATCATAAGATGGTTATCACAAACACTTTTTTCGAAAATCATCGGAGAAGAATCTACACTTGGAAAATGCCAGGAGATACAGCAAGATACCAAATTGATTACATATTAGTGAAACAAAGATTCAGAAACCAAGCGAAAAACTGCAAAACTTATCCCGGTGCAGATATAGATAGTGATCCTAATATGTTGATGATGGAATGTTCTCTGGAATTCAAATCTCTGGAGAAGAAAAGGAAAATGCAGAAAAGATGGAATTTGAAGAACCTCAAGCAAAAACAAACACATGAGGCATTCGAGAAAATGTTGGATGAAAAATTGGGAGATCAAAAAGAGGAAGACTTGGGAAGAGAGAGGAGATGGACGAAGGTGAAGGGGAATATAGGAGAATGTGCGGATAAGATTTCGAAGAATAATGGGGGAGAACCTAAAAACCCATGGATAACGGGAGAAATTTTAGAATAGATAAATGAAAGAAGGGAATACAAGAATGATGATAGCCAAGAAGGCCAGCAACGATACAAATCATTGAAAAATGAAATAATAAGAGAATCAAGGAAAGCAAAAGAACAGTGGTTAGAAGAGAAATGTCAGGAAATAGAAATAAGATTGCATTTAGGGAAAATAGATGAAGCATATAGGATTATTAAAAGATTTTTCGGACAAATGAAATCTAGAAGCAATGAGATTAGAAACTCTCTAGGACGACAATTGATAAAAACAAAAGAGAAAATAGAACAGTGGATCAATCATTTGGAAGACTTGTATAGAGGAAATGTAGATGAGGAAGAATTGGGAGATTCGATATTGAGATCAGAATTCGACAGGGCTTCGGAAGAATTGAAAAATAATAAAGCGCCAGGCATAGATGGCATAAGTGCGGACCTTATAGAAGCCTTCAGTGAAGGAACTCGTGACGCACTGTTTGGATTGATTAGAGATATGTACGAAAGAGGAGGAGTACCGGAAGATTTCCAAAAGAATAAAATTGTCGCTATCCCGAAAAAACAAGGGGCAGACAATAGCGAGAACTACAGAACGATCAGTTTAACTTCACATGCTTCGGAAATACTGACCAAAATTATATACAGGAGGATGGAAAATAAAATAGACAGTAGATTGGCAGAAGATCAGTTTGGTTTTAGAAAGAATAGGGGAACGCGAGAAGCCATTTCAGCACTCAGGGCAGTAATGGAGAAGAGGATAGCGCTGAAGAAATCTGTGTACATAGGTTTTGTAAATATACAAAAGGCTTTCGATAATGTGGACTGGGAGAAGATGTTTGCGATCCTGAAGAAGGTGGGAATAAATTATGAAGATAGAAGAATAATATACGAATTATATAAGAATCAAAGTGCGATAATAGACCTAGAGGGTCAAGAAGGGGAAGCGCAAATAAGAAGAGGGGTGAGACAAGGATGCTCATCATCGCCACTGATTTTTGATTTATATACAGAAGAGGCAATGAACGAAGTGAAGGAGGAAATTCAATCGAAATTACAGATTCAGGGAGAAAATATAAGTATGTTGAGATTCGCGGATGACATAGCTATATTGGCCACGAGTAGTACTGAGTTAGAAAATATTTTCAACACTATGAGAACAATATCATTGGAAAACTATTGTATGAATATAAATAAAGACAAAACAAAATTCATGATGTGTGCAGCAGGGAAAACAGCTAGAAGAACGAAAATCAAAATAGATACCGAGACAATTGAACAGGTGAAAGAATTCAAATATCTAGGAAGCATAATTACAGAGAACGGCAAAAGCGAAAGAGATATAAGAGCAAGAATAGCACAAGGGAAACAGGCTTTTCACCAAAAGACACAGTTATTATGCTCGAAAAATATCAGCTTGGAAGTAAGGAAGAAATTCTTGAAAAGTTACGTTTGGAGCCCAGCATTATATGGTTGCGAAACTTGGACAATGGGGAAAACTGATCAACGAAGACTTGAAGCTTTTGAAATGTGGTGTTATAGGAGGATGCTCAGAACAAAACGGATAGACAAAGTCAAAAATGAAGAAGTACTCGAGCAGATAATTGAAGAAAGAAATCTTCTGAAACACATCGTGAAAAGGAGAAGCAATCTTATAGGACACACATTAGGACGGCATGAGAGTTTATTGAAAACAATATTGGGAGGGAAAATGAATGGTGAAACTGGTAAAGGTAGACCTAGAGCAAGTTATATGAAGCGAATCGTACGAGACAAGGGATGTAGTAGATATGTCGAAATTAAACGTTTGGCGGATAATAGACAGGGGTGGAGGGTTTCATCAAACCAGTCGTAAGACTGATTACTTCATGATGATGATGATGGGATAAGTTTTACAGCGTTCCACTTTGTTTTATAAATCTTTGTTTCACTAATATGTAATCAATTCGGTGTCTTGCTGTATCTCCTGGCATTTTCCAAGTGTAGATTCTTCTTGAATGATTTCCAAATAGAGTGTTTGTGGTAACCATCTTATGATTTTCACAAAATTCGACTAAACGTTGTCCTCTATCGTTCCTCCTCCCTAACGCAAAATCTCCCATTATGTTGCCCTGTTCCCCTTGTCCTACTACCGCATTCCAATCACCCATCACTATCAAATTCTCTCCTCCCTTCACATATTCTATCACTTTTTCTATTTCTCCGTACCTTTTTTGAATATCTTCCTCCGAATATGCAGATGTGGGCATGTATACTCGGACTATGACTGTGTCTACTGGTTTCGTTCTGATTTTAACCATCATCACACGTTCATTATGTTGCAAATAATGTCTATTCTATTTCCTACTCTTTTATGCATCACAATTCCTACACCTGCTCGACCGTTCTCTGATCCTGTATGAATTATTCTATAATCCCCCCTCCAGAAATTGCCTTCTTGTGAACATCTCATTTCGCTAATCCCCATCACGTCTATATTCAATCTATTTATTTCTAATTTCAAATTTTCTAATTTTCCCGCTTGCCTCAGTGATCTGACATCCCACGCTCCGACTCGGAGAATGTTGTTCCTTTTCCCTATCCTATTCTTCGGTTTTCGTTCCTCGCTGATAAAGCTCCCTCGAGCAGCCTCCACCCGGAGATCCGAACGGGAGACTAGTTTACCTCCGGAATATTTCACCCGAGGAAGCGCCATCATATACTGATTCATTTGTTCGTTCGTTTTTGTTTCACGAGTATAATATTCCAGGTTTGGGAAAGATTTCATCTCCTCGGAAAGTATTGAAACATGTCAAAGAGGGTAGTTTCCCCTTGCTTTCCTTCCGTTTTTGCCGATGTTTCTGGCATCAGGATGATTCCGTTCCTCTCAGTTTGTATTCTTCCTCTTGAGTAGTTCATTCCACTCCAAAAAAGATCCAACTCTGAGATACTTATTCTCCCCACCCGTGAAGGGAGCAGATACTACCAGGGATGTATAAGAAGGATATCAAGGACAGGTATCATGAATATCCCCCTGGGGAACCCGCGATCATCCACGCGGAGGAAGCGTCCTTCTATAACACCACATTTCAAAAGCTTCGAATCTTCGTTGGTCCGTTGTCCCAATTGTCTGAGTTTCGCAACCATATAATGCTGTGCTCCGAACGTAACTCTTCAAGAATTTCTTCGATACTGCTAAACTAATATTCTCCGAACATAGTAACTGTTCCTTTTGGTAGAAAGCTTGTTTCTCTTGTACTATTCTTGCTCCTGTATCTCTTTCGCGTAGTGAAACAAAGATTTATAAAACAAAGTGGAACGCTGTAAAACTTATCCCATCATCATCATCATGAAGTAATCAGTCTTACGACTGGTTTGATGAAACCCTCCACCCCTGTCTATTATCCGCCAAACGTTTAATTTCGACATATCTACTACATCCCTTGTCTCGTACGATTCGCTTCATATAACTTGCTCTAGGTCTACCTTTACCAGTTTCACCATTCATTTTCCCTCCCAATATTGTTTTCAATAAACTCTCATGCCGTCCTAATGTGTGTCCTATAAGATTGCTTCTCCTTTTCACGATGTGTTTCAGAAGATTTCTTTCTTCAATTATCTGCTCGAGTACTTCTTCATTTTTGACTTTGTCTATCCGTTTTGTTCTGAGCATCCTCCTATAACACCACATTTCAAAAGCTTCAAGTCTTCGTTGATCAGTTTTCCCCATTGTCCAAGTTTCGCAACCATATAATGCTGTGCTCCGAACGTAACTCTTCAAGAATTTCTTCGATACTGCTAAACTAATATTCTCCGAACATAGTAACTGTTCCTTTTGGTAGAAAGCTTGTTTCTCTTGTACTATTCTTGCTCCTGTATCTCTTTCGCGTTTACCGTTTTCTGTAATTATGCTCCCTAGATGTGAATGTGGAGTTGGCATATCAAGTGCTGGCATTGCACGAGAAAGTGACAGTTTCAGTAGCATTCACCATAGTTCTATAGTTCTTGATAATTTCAAACAATAGTTCTATTCATATTACTCAGAAAAATTGGATTTGAAAAAATGGAATGCCAAGTTCTACAATGACATGATAGCATTCCAACGATGAGAGGTTGGAACGATCAGGGCTCGAGAGTTCTGGGATTGTGAGCTTGCGGGGAAGTGAGAAATGGACAGTTCCAATCATCAAAAGCGATATATGAAATTTTTTTCAATATTTATGGAAATGATATGCTGGATTCTATGACAAATCCATAGCATTGCAAGGAATATTGAAGGGAGCGATCAATCTCTCCAAGTTCTGGGATGGTGTACACACGGAGGAGTTAGGAATGCAGAGTTCTAACATCAACAATGGGTGAATTCGTTCTTGCTTTCATGATAAGCCGAGTTTGGAGATGACGCGGGGAGACGAAATACTTTTTGAGTTTGGGAATCGGAGTTTTGATACAGGGTAACAATTGATACAGCTTGCACGGGGACTTCGATTACCTGACAGCCTGTCCGGGTACCCGTCCGACTTTCTGTCTAAAATGGGGTTCTGACGAGCATTGCATAGGATTCGAATGATTCTGACCAGCATTGCACGGGGTTCGAATAGTTCTGACCAGCATTGTCTCGATCACGACTAGTTCTGCCCAGCATTGCACGGAATTCGAATAGTTCTGGCCAGCCTTGCATGGAATGCGGATGGTTCTGACCAGCATTCCCCCGATAACGGGAAGTTCTGGCGGCATTCTACGGAATTCGAAGACTTCTGCACAGGATTGCACGAAATTCGGAGTTTCTGCCCACCATTGAGACGATTTTGCAAAGTTCCGGCCAGCATTGCAGGGAATTCGAATAATTCTGGCAAGCATTGCATGGAATTCGGATAGTTCTGACCAGCATTGCCCCGATAACAAGGAGTTCTGGCCAGCATTGCACGGAATTCGAATAGGTCTGACCAGCATTGCCTCGATTCCGAGTAGTTCTGGCCAGCATTGCTCGGAATACGAAGAGTTCTGCACAGCATTGCGCGGAATTCGAAGAGTTCTGGATAGCATTGCACGGAATCCGAATAGTTCCGACCAGCATTGCCCCGATTTCGAGGCAATGCTGGTAAGAACTTTTCGAATTCCATGCAATGCTGGCCAGAACTATCCGAATTCCGTGCAATGCTGTCCAGAACTCTCCGAATTCCTTGCAATGCCGTGCAGGACTCTTCGGATTTCGTGCAATGCTGGCCAGAACTACTCAAAATCGAGGCACCGGTGGTCGGAATTATTCGAATTCCACGCAATGCTGGCTGGAACTACCCGGAATCGAGGCAATGCTGGTCAGCATTCTTCGAAATCTGTGCGATGCTGGCCCGAACTACTCGGAATTGAGGCGATGCTGATCAGAACTTTCCGAATTCCATGCAATGCTGGCCAGAACTATCCGAATTCCGTGCAATGCTGTCCAGAACTCTTCGAATTCCTTGCAATGCTGTGCAGAACTCTTCGGATTTCGTGCATTGCTGGCCAGAACTACTCCAAATCTAGGCACCGCTGGTCGAAACTATTCGAATTCCGCGCAATGCTGGCTAGCACTATTCGGAATCGAGGGAATGCTGGTCAGAACTCTTCGAATTCTGTACAATCGTGACCCAAAATACTCGGCATTCAGGCGATGCTGGTCAGAACTCTCCGAATTCCGTGCAATGCTGGCAAGGACTATTTGAATTTCGTGCAATGCTGTCCAGAACTCTTCGAATTCCATGCAATGCTACGCAGAACTTTCCGAATTCCGTGCGCTGCTGGCCAGAACTACTAGGAATCGAGGCAATGCTGGTCAGGACTATTCGAATTTCTTGCAAAGATTTGCAGAACTCTTCGGATTTCGTGCAATGCTGGCCAGAAACACTTGAAATCGCGGCAATGCTGGTCAGAACTATCTGAATTCCGCGCAACGCTGGCCAACATCACTTGAAATCGAGGCAACGCTGTTCACAACTTTCCGAATTCCTTGCAATGCAGTGCAGAAATCTTCGAATTTCGTGCAATGCTGTCCAGAACTCTTCGAATTCCTTGCAATGCTGTGCAGAACTCTTCGGATTTCATGCAATGCTGGCCGGAACTACTCGAAATCGAGGCAATGCTGGTCAGACTTATCCGAATTCCATGCATTGCTGGCCAGAACTACTCGAAATCGAGGCAATGCTGGTCAGAATTATCCGAATCCCATGCAATGCTGGCCAGAACTACTCGAAATCGAGGCAATGCTGGTCAGAATTATCCGAATTACATGCAATGCTGGCCAGAACTACTCGGAATCGAGGCAATACCGGTCAGAACTATTCGAATTTCTTGCACAGATGTGAGGAACACTTCGGATTTCGTGCAATGCTGGCTCAAAACCCTCGGAATCGAGGCAATGCTGGTCGGAACTATTTGGATTCCCCGCAACGCTGGCTAGAACTACTCGAAATCGAGGCAATGCTGGTCAGAATTATCCGAATTCCATGCAATGCTGGCCAGAACTACTCGGAATCCAGGCAATGCTGGTCAGAATTATCCGAATCCCTTGCAATGCTGGCCAGAACTACTCGAAATCGAGGCAATGCTGGTCAGAATTATCCGAATTACATGCAATGCTGGCCAGAACTACTCGGAATCGAGGCAATGCTGGTCAGAACTATTCGAATTTCTTGCACAGATGTGAGGAACACTTCGGATTTCGTGCAATGCTGGCTCAAAACCCTCGGAATCGAGGCAATGCTGGTCGGAACTATTTGAATTCCCCGCAACGCTGGCTAGAACTACTCGAAATCGAGGCAATGCTGGTCAGAATTATCCGAATTCCATGCAACGCTGGCTAGAACTACTCGGAATCCAGGCAATGCTGGTCAGAACTATTCGAATTTCTTGCAAAGATGTGCAGAACTCTTCGGATTTCGTGCAATGCTGGCCAGAAACACTTGAAATCGCGGCAATGCTGGTCAGAAGTATTCGAATCACGCGCAACGCTGGCTGGCACTACTTGAAATCGAGGCAATTCTGTCCAGAAATTTCCGAATTCCTTGCAATGCTGTGCAGAACTCTTCGAATTCCGTGCAATGCTGTCCAGAACTCTCCGAATTCCTTGCAATGCTGTGCAGAACTCTTCGGATTTCGCGCAATGCTGGCCAGAACTATTCGAACCCTGTGCAATGGTGGTCAGCATCATTCGAATCCTATGCAATTTTGGTCAGAACCCCAGCTGAGACAGAAAATCGGACGGGTACCCAGACAGGCTGTCAGGTAATTGAAGTCCCCGTCCAAGCTGTATCAATTGTTCTCCTGTATCAAAACTCCGATTCTCAACATCGGAAAGTATTTCGTCTCCCCGCGTCATCTCCAAACTCGGCTTATCATGAACGCAAAAACGAATTCACCCATTGTTGATGTTAGAACTCTGCATTCCCCACTCCTCCGTGTGTACGCCATCCCAGAACTTGGAGATATTGATCGCTCCCTTCAATATCCCTTGCAGTGCTATGGATTTGTCATAGAATCCAGCATATCATTTCCATAAATATTGAAAAAAATTTCATATATCGCTTTTAATGATTGGAACTCTCCATTTCTCACTTTTCCGCATGCTCACAATCCCAGAACTCTCCAGTTCTGATCGTTCCAACCTCTCATCGTTGGAATGCTATCATATCATTGTAGAACTTGGCATTCCTTTTTTTCAAATCCAATTTTTCTGAGTAATATGAATAGAACTATTGTTCGAAATTATCAAGAACTATAGAACTATGGTGAATGCTACTGGAACTGTCACTCTTTCGTGCAATGCCAGCATTCGATATGCCAACTTCACATTCACTTCCTAGATATTTCAATTCTTTGGCTTGCTGAAGTGTCTCTGCATCTATTTTGATGTTCGTTCTCCTTGATGTTCCCACTGTTGTACAAATCATGAATTTTGTTTTGTCCTTATTCATATTTATACAATAGTTTTCCAGTAATATTGTTCTCATCGTATTGAGAGTATTTTCTCACACAGTACCACTCGTGGCTAATATAGCTATGTCATCCGCAAATCTCATCATGCTTACATTTTCACCTTGAATCTGTATTTTCAATTGCACTCGCTCCTTCACTCCGTTCATCGCTTCTTTTATATACGCATTGAAAGTCAATGGCGATAGTGAGTATCCTTTTCTCACCCCTCTTTCAATTTGTGCTCCTCCTTCTTGAGCCTCTATTTCCATTATTGCGGTTTGATTCTGATATAGTTTATATATTATTCTCCCATCCATGAAATCAATCCCTACCTTTTTCAAAATCGTGAACATTTTCTCCCAATCAACATTATTGAATCCTTTTTGTATATCTACAAAACCTATGTACACAGACTTGTCTCTACTACTGTTCTGGATGCTCATATTGATTTCTGTGTTCCCTTATTTTTCCTAAAACCCGAACTGATCCTGTATCTAATTTTCGTCAGTATTTTCGAGTGATGTGAAGTTAAACTAATCGTTTTGTAGTTCTCGCATTTGTCTGCTCCTTGTTTTTTCGGGGAAGCAACAATTTTATTCTTCTGGAAATCTTTCGGTACCTCTCCTCTTTCGTACATATCTCTGACCAATCCAAACAGTGCGGCACGAGCTCTTTGGTTGGAGGCTTTGATAAGGTCCGCACCTATGCCATCTATTCCTGGCACTTCATTATTTTCCAATTCTTCTAACGCCCTGTAGAATCCTGATCTCGAAATTGACTCTCCCAATTCTTTTTCATCGACATCTTCCTCCTTCTCTGAAGATCCTATATTGTCGCTCCCTTTATACGAATCTTCTGAATGATCAATCCATTGTCCTTTTTTCCCTCCGTTCTTATCAATTGTCTCCCTAGAGAATTTTCAATCTTACTGCTTCTAGATTTCATTTGTCCAAAAAATCTCTTAACAATCCTATATGCCTGATCTATTCTCCCTGAATGTATCTCACTTCTATATCCTGAGATTTTTCCTCTAACCATTGTTCTTTTGCTTTCCTCGATTCTCTTATTTTTTTATTCCTCAGCGCCTTGTATGTCTGCTGGTCTTGTTCGCTACTCTTATTCTTGTACTTCCTCCTTTCATCAATTCAATCAAGAATTTCTTCCGTTATCCATGGATTCTTAGGTTCTACTCCATCGTTCTCCAAAATTTCATCCGCACATTGTTCTATATTCCCCTTTATATTTGTTCATCTCCTCTTTATTTCTAAGTCTTTCTCTTGTCGATCCTTCAATTTCTCGTCCAACATCACTTTGAATGCCTCATGTGTTCTTGTTTGAGATTCTCCGAATTACATCCCTTCTGCATTTTCCTTCCCTTCTTCAGAGCTTTGAATTTCAGAGAACATTTCATGAGGAACATATTGTGATCACTATCTATATCCGCGCCTGGATAAGTTTTACACCTTTCCACTTGTATTCTGAATCTTTGTTCCCTAATATGTAATCAATTCGGTATCTCGCTGTATCTCCTGGCATTTCCGAAGTATGGATCCTCCTTGGATGCTTTTTGAATAATGTGTTGGTAATAACCATTTTTTGGCTTTCACAGAAATCGATTAAACGTCTTCCTCTCCCATTTCTTTTCCCCAACGCGGAATCTCCTATCATGTTCCCCCCTTTTCCTTGCCCTATCACCGCATTCCAGTCGCCTATGATCATCAAATCTTCTTCCCCCTTTACATATTCTATCACTCCTTCTATTTCATGGTACGTTCCTTCGATATCTCCTTCTGAGTACGCAGATGTGGGCATGTATACTTGAACTATCACAGTGTCTACCCGTATAGTAGACCCGCAATCATCCCACGCGGAGGAGTTAAATTGAAGTTCTATGATAAAGATTTCTTATAGATGCTCCCATACATAACGGAAACACACACAAATAAAATTCCCCGCTCAAATATCTTGTATCTATTCAGATTTCCCAACTCAAATATCTCAATTTCGTATGTACCACCTTGTGGGGATAATTTTGTATGTACATACTCATGTGTGATCGCCAGAGCATATCAGGTCGGATAAATATGTCACTTGTTTCAATTTTTTTGGTATTTCATATATAGTTACCGTTTCAGTTCAGGACGTTGAAATATTCGATGAGAATAGGAAATCTAGCATCACATATCCAAGATACATAGGTAGGTTCAATTTCCGTCAATTTTTTCTATCTCCTTGATGAGATGGGTTGATTAAAGAAGGTGGAATCAATATATATTTCAAGAAATTTTTCCCTCGGAATCTGATTCTCTATCCTTGAAAGTATTTTGGATAAGAGAATGAATATTAATGACAGTGGAAGTAGTTGCCGATTTTCACCGTATGGGTCATTCCACGTGGTTTTTTTCACTCCAAATTTGAAAATTCAATCAGTAATTTTTTGTCGATGTCGATAAAATTAGGATTCATATCTTCAATTACATAGTTATAAAAAGAAAAAAATATATGGCATTTGTAGAGAATTCATAACGTTATTCGGGTCTTTTTCAGGTCCAAGGAAACTCAGGAAGATGAAGAGGGAAGACAAAACCCAGGAAAAGAAGAAGCTGTAGGAGGTTAAGGCGATCACACATCAAGTTTTCATCAAAATTATAGTTTCTACTTCAGAATTTGAAGTTTGCTTGATATTTCCGTTCAATGATTCCATTGTTTATCATGTTCCCAATGTGGAGGTTTATTCTGGTTTCAATTGAAATGGCTTTCAACATTTATTGATATCATGAGGATTATTGGATATCCAAAATTTTGAGGTAGTGATAAGTATTCAGGAAAGGAAGAAATGTTGTATGTTTGAATACCATTTTGATTTGGTAATAATATTTTTCAGTCCAAATCCTACAAGTGGGTTTATCATATTAATTATCTGATATGTTTTTTTGATCAAAGCAGTCTTGAATAATTACACAGGCCTGCGGAATATGACTTTTCATTCCCCCCTCGAACAATAATGTCTTTTTCCGAAACATTTTGATGCGCTGAATCCGAATCTGGCGGCAGAATTGCTCTATCACGTCAGGTTTTTGAGATATTCCGACCAAAAAATGTGGGAAACACCGTTTTCCGACATATTTGGGGTTACGTAAAGTCGAAGGGTGATTTTTTCTCACAGAACCAGTGAATGCAACTCAAAGTATAAATTCAAATGCCGTTGAGTTTGCTCAATCATCTTTTTTCTCATTGAGATACGACAGTTTGAAAAATTGTGTCTCCACCTCTTTAATGAATACATGAGCGCTCAAATTTCAAATTGTCGTATCTCAATGGAAAAAAAAAGATATTTGAGCAAACTCAAAGGCATTCGGAAGAGGATGACTTATCCTTCGAGGTGCATCTATCATTTTTGTGGAAAAAATCACCCTTCGACTTCGCGTAACCTCAAATATGTCAGGAAACAATTTTTTCCACATTTTTAGGTCGAAATATTCCAAAAATCTGACGTGATATAGCAATTCTGAAGTCATATGCGGATTAAGCGCAGCAAATTCCTTCAGAAATGAGAATTCCATTTGAGAGAGAATTCCATCGCCGATCAGTGTAATAAATGTGAATGCTGATTATGTTGTTGGGACATATTACACAACTTAGAATAGTCGTAACTTAGCGAGAAAAAATCATAGATGACCGTTCAATAGCCCATTTTAAACGGGAAGAGTAGTATGAATTCATACAATTTAGGAAGAAGGACTAGAAAATTTTATGCGTCCTGTACATAACCTAAAATGTAGCAAAAAAATGCATTTTCCCAGTATATACCCTGAGATATCTCAAAATCCTGACGTGATAGCCCAATTCTGACTCTGAGTTCGGATTCTGAGCAGTAAATTACTCCGGGAATTGGTCACCAGTTCCAAGGGGGGAAAACCTCGCAGGCATGTGTTATTTGACTATTATTAGTATTGTTGAGTCTCCAAAATTCCGTAGCAGGAATAAGTATTCGCAAAAATACATTCATGTCCTCGAATATCTTTTCCATTTTATACTGTGTTTTTCAGTTGCCATTCTTTAAGATAAGGCATCCAAGGCAAATCGAAAAAGTTTTCAGAAACCCTAGGGAAGTCACCGGGACCATTATTTTTTTTCCTAATGCATCAATCAAGTTCATTATAAACTTCTATTCCAAAAAAAATCGAGTACCATTAATATATTTCCCTATGCTGCGAGTATAAAAAAATCACTCGACTTGTTTCGAATGCTCCCTCTTATATTAGGGTTTAGGATGAATTTTGAGAATGGATGGAGATCGTTGAGCATTGAAATATTCTATCAGTATAATAAAGTATCCACCAAAGTATTCATATGGGTGCAAGTACGAAAAAGTACATATATTTTATATCCAGTCCTTAATCTTGATGAAAACTATATCGTATATGATTTATGTGAAATACATCAGAGTATCAATAAAATTATTAATTTATCTATATTGTCCATTGAACCTTATAATATATTGGAATGAGCACCATCCAAGAATTCTTCGTCAGAGAAAGACAGTCGAGTCCATTGTGCGGAAAAAAGAAGCAGACCTTACTTAATCTCATCGTTCTTTTTGAGGCGCGTGTGTTGAAAACGAACAGCCCTATGTCCTATAGAAAATTCAGCCAGTACTCATCCCAGGGTATTATAGGATTCAATGAAGTCGTCTTATTTCAGTACATCAATCCCAATAAATCAATCCTCCTAAATTAATGCTTCCTAAACTCTTTTTATCCATTTATTGATCTCCATGAATTCTATTGTCAGTGCGAGGATATCCTTGTCAGTGGATTATAGATGATGACGTGAATAATGGAAGAGATAATCATTTCCAATCTTGTTCCCCAAGTTGGAAATCGAGTGGATTCTTTCCGTATTGTTATACAATCAAATTTTGAAAAATCCTACCGAATGTCCAATATCCATTCACTGAATAATGATTCATCCTCACACATTGAACTATATTACATACTGGAAGAAGTATTTCACATGTGTTCTATGATATCATTCGGTCGAGCATATACTATCCCGTGAAAGAATTTTTCACGCGTGATCAGGCCTCATTCATCACGTGTGATTTGGCGTGATCAGGCTTCAATTTTGTACCCACGTGATCAGGGCTGAGCACGCCTAATCACACTTAATCACGCTGAATTATGTTCGATTCTGTGAATTTATGCAAAGGAACTAACCCTGGTTAAAAAAAAAACTATTTATTTCTATTAAATATGCAAAATTCGAATCTAAATTCAATAGGATGAATAGGTTTTTTCAACCGGAGAAGGTTTCTACAGGAAATAAAACCATGACAATTTCATAAGAAAGTAATTTATTGTCAATAATTTATATTCCTTATAGGACTTTCATTTCAGTCTTTTACAATATTTTTCAATATCGATTAATATCCCATTCACTGTTTTTATTTATGAAAAATGAATATATATTATCAAAACAGATATTCATCATTATCATGAAATTATTGCGGTTTGTATGATCACTTCTTATGATGAATCAGTCATTATAAATTATTATCATCAGATCATTCCAGTTCTTATGAATAGTTTACGTGACTAATTAACGAGTTATAAATTATGAAAACAAAAATCATCGATGAAAATTATTATAAAGATTTCAAAAAATGGTTGATTCTCTAGTTCACTGTGTGTACCTGTAACTAGAGACCGCAACCTCTAAAAGATGGACTCATTGTGACTATAAAATAAAACTGTTAATTGATATTGAGGAAAATGATAATCAATAATTTGAAAATGATTCTATAAAACGAATTGAAGAACCAAGTCACTGTTGTCTTTCGCTGCGGATGATACTCTTAAGCTCGGTCAAACGACCAGAGAATGCTCTTTCCAACACCTCATTGGACTGGGTTTCCCATTTCATTTTTTTAGCACAATTCCTGGCATATTCTGGGAAATAGAATGGAATGAAATGGAGAACAAATTAAGATGAATGCATTTAAAGAATCCGTTGATACTGGACCAATAGCAAAACACTCACTTATAATGGCTTCTTTCGCAGCCAAATCGATGCATTATGTTTCTGCGTCTGGGAGTTGATTCAAACTTGAGGGAGGTTTTCCAGTGGACGTACAATTCAAAATTGCATTGTCAAAAATCAAAAATACACCTCTTAACATTCTCCTAATGAGGTGACTCGCTTTTCTGCCCCCCCCCCCCCCCCCAAGCACTCTGTAACACTCGTTCTTTACAATAAATCCCATCAACGAGCAATCGCATCTAGATAGTGAAGAAATAACAAATTTTTGGGAAATGGAAGGGGTTTATAATTAATTTCAATTACTTTTCAAGCAGTGACAAACTCACGTTACATCCTTCATGATGAGCTCCGTACAATTAATTCTCCGAAGGAATCAGTTCAGTATCAATTTCGATTTCGTCATTTGAATTATTTTCCTCAATCTCTTCTTTCTGCTCTATCTCTTGCTGTTGTTGATCTTCTGTGACCTCTTCATCACTGCTTGTGTTCTGTTCAACATCATCAGGTGCAGTTTTTGAGTCATCTGAAATTTCATAAAAATAAACAAAAAGAAGAAAATAAAAAGTAAGCAATATTTTGAAGAAGTATTTTGAGGTAAACTATATACTTTTATCAATTTTCCTGCGTAGTATTCCGTTTTGCTTCAAAAGCGCTTCATATTTCTTCTTCAAGTCCTTCATACGTACATTATTTTGGTCTATATTTTTATTATTGGCAGATGCATCCATCGACGCGGTTAATAATTCTATTTGTGCATTCGCTGCTGCTTTGCCTGCATTTTTCTACAACAAAATATACATGGCATTAAAAAGAATTAGGTATAATGAAAACGAAAACTGATGATAACAGATTCATAATATTCTTACAGCCTTTTTATCACTGTTAGTAGGGCAGATTTTCATGTTTTTCGCAGGTATAGCAGGTTTGTTGTCTGTGATATTTGTATGCTTCCGTGTCAACCTATTTTCCGTAACTGTCTGCCTTGTTTTAGTTGGAATTTTCTTAATCTGCGTGAGTTTTGCGGACTCCTTTTCAATTAATTTCAGGTTATCTGTCATATATGAAGAAGAAAGAATAAACATCAGGAGGGTCATATTAATCTGATCGCAATCGTGATTCTCCAAACTCTAGTTTCAGTTCTTGATGAACTCTTTCTGATCTAAGTTGTACGGGCTACAAAACTTCACTCGATAGCAAATAATATTTTCAAAGTACAAATAAGCTATATCAGCTATAACTGATACTTACCAGAAATCATCATAACCCGTCCTGTAAATTCTTTCCGATTCCAGAAGATAAAATTGACTGCTTAAGCCCTTAAAGCTTCATATATCACATTTATAGAAAATCTTAAAAAAATACGCATACGAGTGATAGAGACCATACCAAAATAAATATGAGAAACTTCTTGATTTATAATAAAAATGTTCGTTTCCCGTTGATTTTGTTTACCTACATGAATCTGAAGAAAGTCCATGCACAAAGCAACGTTTCAAGGAATATTGCTTTTAGTTGTTTCTGACAATTCAAACTGCAAAATTTGTTCACGGTATAATATCAGGTAGGTAAGTGTACGTTTTAAAATCGAAAAGTTATCATTTCACATACGTTTGAAAAGAATATGACACACGTGATATCTTTAATAAGAAAATCGTATTTTCAGACATAATATTTACTCTACTCTGATCTTCCTCATCTGAGTGCATACTTCTTCAAGTATACAAAGATACATGAAATTGAGACTGAATTGAGTACTGCTTTTAGTTGTTTCGGACAATTTAAACTGCAAAATTTGTTCACGGATTGATATAACAATTTGAAAATCCCAGGTCACCTACTTCTTTAAAAGATGCCTCCGATGATGACACAGGTTCTGATATAAGCGATATTGTTGAATTTGAATATCGTTTGGATTTCGTCAATGATAATTGTTTTGGTAATGATAGTGGCTCTTATGAAGACGCGAACACAGATTGTTGTGCTGGAGAAAATAATCAGGAAAGTAACGAAGTAAATGGTGAAGGAAATCGCAATGAAATTGAAAAAAATTCTAGATATTTTGGGTTGTTTGATGGAAGTTTAAAATCCGTGGATGAAACGGTTTTAGCTGTTTTACAGATTTACGTGAAACATAAAATTTCGATGAAATGTTTACAAGAAATTTCACTACTCCTTTGTAGAACACTTCCTCAGCCCAATGACATGCCCAATTCAGTATTCAAATTATTTAAATACGTAGAAAACTTATCTTGTCCTTTCACCGTCACAAAACATTTTTACTGCGAAAAGTGCGGTATTTATAAACACATTACTGATCTTGATCGATTATGCACAGCATGTTCATTAACTTCAAATAGTAATTTTTTCCATGAACTTGATATTTTCGATCAAATCAAATTTATGTTTGAACACAGAGGACTTGGGGATCTTTTGATAACGATGGACCGTAATAATGATCGAAATTTTATCACTGACATCACTGATGGAACAGAATATATAAGAGTTAATGATCGATTTGGGAGAGGAATGTACGATTTAACACTGATTTTAAATACCGATGGGTTAGCAATTAAAAAATGCTCAAAATACAGTTGTTATCCACTCATGTTTACTATTGCAGAACTTCCTGATTATTTGAGAGAATTCTTCATTTGCATCATTGTAATCTGGTACGATAAAGAAAAACCTATGATGAATACTTTTCTGCAACCATTCTGTTTAAAATTGAAAAATCGTTTTGAAAACGGCATTGAATGGATGGATCCGACAAGTAAAGAACCTAGAGTATCACGAGTCACGGCTCCTTTGGTTATTGCCGATGCTCCAGTTAGAGCTCAATTGCAGAATATTATGCAATTTAACGGTCAATTCGGTTGCAATATTTGCGAAATTCAGACCAAATTGACTGAATATGTACCTACTCATAGGAAAAAAAGAGTGTACTATTATCCTACATCGTGCGAAATATCAGATCTTCGAACGGATCGTAGAATAGCAGAGCAGGGGTCGCAAGCAACTGCACAAAGTATGACAATTAAAGGGGTGAAGGGTAAAAGTATTCTTTTGGCTATCCCTTATCTTGACTTGGGCACTTGTGTGCTCCCAGAATATATGCACTGCGTTCTTTTGGGGGGTGTGAAATATTTCATGACTCATTGGTTCACAATTAATGGTCTATGGAATGTAAAGAATTTTGTACATGAGATCGATAATAGAATGATGCAAATACGTCCACTTTCTACATTTCATCGAAAACCAACAGCTGTATCTTGGTTCGAGTCTTATAAAGCATCCGAGTATTATAATTGGCTCCTTTTTTATTCCGTACCAATTATGAGAAAATATTTGGAGGACGCTTTTTTTCAACATTGGCTTTTACTAGTGGTTTCTATACACACATTATTGCGGAGTAGACTTAGCCATCAAGATATCAATGAGTGTGAAATTTTTCTTCAAAAATTTGTAACAGACACTGCATCTTTATACGGGACACATACGTTAACTTACAATATCCATCAATTATTACATCTTTGCTTCTGTGTCAGACGTTGTGGTCCTATCGGGCCACATCCGCTTTCCCCTTTGAAAATTATAATGGGATTCTCGCACATCTTGTCCATGGCACAAAAAATATCGGACAAGAAATTGTAAATAAAGTAAAAATTGCTCAAGGAATTGTTATGTTGAGAAACAAAGTTGATTCGATTGATCGTCAAGCATCAATATCAGCACAAATAAACGAAACATATCAAATGCTGGGGAAACGAAAGTCATTAATATTGAATGCACAAGAGTGTTCTGCCATACGATTGAACGGCTTCATCGAAAATGATATGAATATTCACTTCAGAGTCAAAATTAACCGGGAAATTTACACTTCAGTACACTACAAAATTGTCAAAACGATTGACTATATTGTTGAAATAGAATTCCAAAACGCGCCGAAAAAGTATGGGGAAATCAGATTTTTCTTTGAATTCAACAGCGATCTGTACATTGTTTTTCATTCATTCAAAGTTGTTCACAAAGAAATTATGTTCCATCGTAGTACGAAAGCGACTGTAAGCCATATTTTACCGGTTGAAAACTCCAGTGATATTTCTATAATTAAAGAAAGTGACATCAAATTCATGCGTAAACTTGTCAAAGTCGGAAATTATGTATGTAAGCTACCAAACATGTTCAAAAAAGTTTTCTAAGACAAAACAAGTATATCTTCGAAATTAACCTCGTAGTAAATCTAGGAAATTTATCATCATATAATTATAAATTTGAATAATTTTCTGCAAAAGCATTATCACGCCCGTATTGATGATATACCTGCATCTAAAAGTAAAATTAATATGACATTTCTTCGATTGTATAGGTATGATCTTCTGTTTCTACTATTATTTGAATATCGATTGAAGCGAATTTTTCCGTGTTTATATGAAAATTACTGAATATAAGATTGTTTCAATTTGTTCCATCTCATGCCTAACATTAATATTAATAATAATTTTCAACCGTGATTGTATTTTTGCTTATGATGAATAAATATAATATGAATCATTAATGCTATTGTTTATATTAATTTTGATATTAGGATGAATCAAAGTTCATTAATGTTAAAGTATTCATGAAATTGCTAGAGTGTCTGATGTTAGAAGACGATCATTTTCGAAACTCCTCACACTGGAAAAGAATTGGAAGACTCACTTTCTCAAAATTGCTATGCATAGCGCTCCTAACAAATTGGTGTGTCTGTTCTTTCACCCTGGATGGACAGATTCCCTAAAACAATAAAACGGAGGCCTCGAGCATTTGGGTCAAATCAGCTGATCGGTGTGATGTTCTTTTACATTGGGGAAGTTTGTCTACCCAAAGTGGAATAACAGCCTTACTAATCTGTTGGGAGCGCTATGCATGGCACACTGTGAAAAATACGGAGTAAAAACGACACCAAAAATGTTCCCAGGAAGTCCCATCCGTGCTACGTTGTTGAAATAACTCCACTTACAGTCGAATTGACACAATTCAGTGTTTCATTTCACACTGCTCATTTTCTCCAGTGGAATTTCGGGAAGCTGGTTCTTCCAATGTTTTTTCAGTGCATAGTATATCAATTTTGCGTTCGCAATTATTTATGCAGATGAAGGTCAATATCCATCCTGTTAAGAAGAGCTAAGAAAATATTCATGCATACTCAAGCATGATCAAGCGTCATTAGGCATGCTCGTGTGTCGTCAGGGCTGATCTCGTATGAAAAAGCATGTGCACCCGTGATAAAAAACTCAGCACCAGGCCATTGTGCATCAGCACTCCCCATCTGGTACAATCTTGCATGATTACGAGTAAAAATGCGTTTTCTGGCATGATTGCACGTGATCAGCCTTGATCACGCGTTTTGACGTGGGTACAAAACTGGTACCTCTTCAGTCATGATTAAACTCAATAATACATGGCCACGCATATTCAGGCCCAACCACGTATATTCAGGGATGAGCATGACTAACTTTGCCAAAAAATGTCCATGATCAGGCCCGATTACGCGTAATTAGACCGGCACGATTCTTCCACGATAGAGAACATTATGTTCAGAATGACATTTTTCATAGCGTTTTCGTTTTTCTACTTTTCAGTGAATGTCTGGCCCCTATGTGATAGTTATCCCTATTTTCAGCATTTCTCATATGCAGGAGAATTTTAGTAACTTCAAATCATGGTGGTGAAGATAAACATTCCGTTCCAGTTGAACCATTGTCCCGGCAGAATTTCACAAAACAAATTTTTAAGAATATCAGCCAACGTTCCATGGCTGATATTCTTCCAAATTCAGTCCATTATTTGTAGAACGCATTGAACCTTGAATATTTCTAGAATCTTCGTGATATATTGTGAGAACGTCTACACGATATTTTGAAATGTTCTGATGATATTCTTGGAAGATTACCGCAAAATTCCACAATCAACCTGCAATGTTATTGGGATGATCTCAGCAACATTTCAGAATGTCTTCACAATATTGCAAAGTTGGTGACATGGCATGTTCTGAAAACATTCTGCAAACATTTTGGGGACGTCTTCCAGAATATTACAGATTCCAAATGAAACGTTCTGGGGATATCCCTGTGATCTTTTGTGCTGTGTGGGTGACACTTTTCACATCCGCACAAGAATGTTTGGAGGATTCTATGAACATGCACAGAATATATTAATACGTTTCGAATGTCCTATGAACATCCATAGAATATTTTTGCATATTTGAATGTTCTATAAACATCTATAGGATATTCACAACATCCTTGTGCTACAAGGGTCCTTTTACGTTGGAATGAAGCAAATAGCATCTCTCGATCAGAATAATATTTATTTGATGGAGAACCAAGATATGTTCAACGTGAATGCAACAATGCGTCTTTCTCAATCAACCTTTAATGCTTTCTTACAGAATTCTATATGTGAAACGAATTAATGTATGTTTAAATCAAAGAATTATCCGTTCAATCGAAGGAAATCACGTCTTCCTTTCAATCTAAAACAACACTTCATCGAAGTATCGTATTTATTTGAACGAATGGGTTATAAAATTCGTATATTCAAATGAATTCAAAGGAGTTATTAAGTGAATATTTTGTATGTGGTCTGGTATGAATCATTCTTATTGAGGGTAAGTCAGGATTATTGGAGTTTTCTCTTCATGAAATTTTCAGTTGTCCATCAAATAAATGCTGTTCATGAAAAGTGAAGAACAAAATCGGTGCCAGTATTGGTTGTCAAGGGGATAATTTTGTGGAAAAGTTGATACAATAGTACACCTTTGTGCTCTGACACATCTATAATGTGAATTTTAAAAAGTTTGAGACACTCCTTACATACTAGAAAAAAATCTATCAAAAAGCGGAGATCAAAATATTGGAGACAAAGCCGTGAAAATGTTAAGAAAATAAGTTTTTCACCTTCTTGTAAAAACAATGCAGAATATTTTCTGTATCAACGTTTACTCCTGACAAAATACATTCAATTACTCGTTCCTCACAACAGGAAAGGGAATCGAAAAAAATTTGTTTGCACGGGTCCCCAAAAGTGTCGTATTTCATATACGAAATATGATAGGTATCCCTATAATGTGGGAGCGAAACTACGTATCCCTAACCTTCCCTAGCCAATGATGATGAATGTGCTTTTGCAGTACGTTCTAATTACTCCCTCGGGAGGGAATAGAGGGAGTGATGAGTGCTGGAGAAATAGCGTCGAGTTCATTATACATAGAAGGACGTTCATTATTTCAGCGGAACCGGAAGAAAGTATCGTATGTCCCTTGGGAGGGAAATGATTTCCACCTTGTGTGATTTTTATCCTCGCTTCGCTCGGGCAACAAACATCACCCTCGGTGAAGACCACTCATTCCCCTTCCTCGTAGCATAATGTACCACTTCCTAACGTCATGCACAAAGTGCTTACTTTGCATACTGTTTTGCGTGTGCAAAGTACCACATTTCCGCACGATTCCTTAAGCCTACTTTTCTGCACGTTGTTGGGAAAAATAGTATGTGCAACCAGAGTTGCCAGAAAAAGTAGCCCAACTCTGACGATTGGCTGCTTCTTGTATAACCGACCAATTGTATTCTCGATTCTATAAGAATTTACCAATGATCAAAGTTTGGGCTACTCCTTCTGGCAACTCTGTTTGCAACTCGTCCGCAAAGTCGGTGATACCCACACTTTGACGAAGCCAGTTACCCTCGTTCTACTCGGGCAACAAGCTTCGCAGGAATATGGAAATCGCCCACTTCGCGCATTTGTTGCACAATGTACTATTATATCGAGCCATAGATGATTCCTGTTCTCCATGATGTTTTTCCATCATGCAAACTTATGAAAACAAGGGGGATTCTGTAGCAATTGACGTTCTTGATTTTTTGAATTTATTTTTAGCGGGAAAAAGTGTATGAAAGATGCTACACTCAATTGGAACTGAGAGAGGATTGTATTTCGTTGTCGACTTATGTATTCAGAGAACAGTTATTTGGTATCCTCATGAGACACATCATTGAATTAATGCAATCTATAGAAATCTACTGACATGCATATTTACTCCACCTAACGTGAATGTTTCGAAACGTCTCCAGAATGTTCTCAGAACATCTCTAAAGTGTCTTATGTCACCAACATGGAACCGAAACGTTCTGGAGACATCCTCGCAATATTACAGACAAAGAAGGTGACATAAGATATTTCAAGGATATTCTGATAATGTTCTGGAGACCATGGAGGTACCATGCTAGATGGAACGTGATCATTCTACACGAAACACCATATAAATTGTTATTCTTCATATCATTTGATAACCATACATAGCGTTGTTCATTTATCTGAAGATGTTCATTGAACAGTGTTCCACAAGATGTTCTGTATTGAATAATTATGTAAATGTGCCTTTCAACACATTTTTCGCTATCGAAAGAATCCAGGTGGGTCCCATAAAACCCTACATGGGAATCCCTGGGAACCCACTCATTCCCATGTATGGTGTCCTAGGTTCCTACCTAATCCCAGGTGGCAGCCAGAACGATTTTTCACGGGGTTGTAGGTGGCATTCCAGAAACAAAATCATCGTTGTACCACTTTCGGTACATCACGTGTTGTACTGGACTTTTCGGCCAGGAATCGAAAAGTGGACTAATTGAGTTCATTCAAACGAAAACACCATTTTTCCCCCTCAATCTACAGGCTCCACGTTCCGCAGTTTCTCCTTCAAGATCAAATGGAACCAGAAAAAACATAGGGATCATCAATTTTTGAGAGAACATTTTTTTTCAAACATCCCATCCAGACAGCACAAAGCTCTGGAAGATGACATCTATGTTATCTTTGAGAGCTAGTTGCTAGTATATGTTATCTTTAAGAGCGTTGTGTTGTCTAGGTACCGAGCAATTTCTCAGTACCATGACAACTGAGGATAAAATTTATTGTTGAGGATCTATTACTTAGCACTTCCCGTAGGATAATTCACTTCATTCTGACCAAAACACTTCATTTTCCCTCCAATTCTTTGGAGAAAGTGAAGTTCTTTAGTCATGATGCCATTAACTTTCCTGAGAGTTTGCCGTTAGGGTTAATTATGATAACAAATAATGAATTCTTCCTTTTTCATGAATAGCATACGATACACCGCACCAATGGAGAAATTGAGAACCAGACAATAACAGAATGCACGCAGCAGATACGTCAGAGCGTAATGAACATCTCACAGCGGTATTATGACATAGAAGGATGCCTCGGTGAAGGTTCGAAGATTTTCCACGTGTTACGTTCCGGTGAACACATTTTCGAGGTTTGTATTTTAGAATAAACCATTAATAATAATATTATAGATATAAAGAATTTTCCCATTGAGTTAGAAGAGAATATGGTGCTATGGATAAACAGTTGGGATGTCGCATTGATTTTCATCCTCTTCAACATGCACAAAACGAAACTCTCGTGAAACTCATGAGAACTCAGTTAACTATTTGCGAACCAACAAATTTCTGTTACTCAGACTCGCATCAAGCGCGAAACCAATAGAATCAGTGGCCCCAGGGCTTCCAACATTTGGGTGCCCCCACCACTTGTTTTTTTCCCCTTCTTTCGCTTAGAAAATCCTCCACAAACGCTCCGGACCAGAGCTGCAAGATTTACCCCACCATTGACGAGCTGTCAACTGTCCCAGAATTCTCGTTGAATCCATCGTGTTTCAAATGAATGCAACAAGAATCCCGGTGAAAGTAACAGATATTTGTTGCTATTTATACAGGGTGTCCCAGAATTCGTAGGCTAGATTTCACAGGTGTATTCTGTAGCCGAAATGTAATAACTTCCCGTATTGAACAATTTTTTCTGAGGCTTAGTTTTTGTGATATGAGGATTTTTTGAAAATGTGAATCACTCGACAGCATTGTGTGCTATACTGTAGAAAATGTGCGGGATTCTTCTTCACACTTTCGGTGAATTTCGTCCCTTCATCGTGGGGGAATTGTTTTGCCATCAAAAGTGAGGGATTTTCCCACCAGTTTGAGAAATTATCTTATTTTCTGGGTGTTGAATCCTTTACAAATGGATGGAGAATCAACCAAATTATGGTGAAAAATTTCCCATCTATGGAGGAACTTCGCTGTCACCATTTTTTGGGGGAAAATTCCACAATCACTTTTTACAGTGTACAAACTTCAGTTTAACATCATTGGTTAAGTTGGAAACGATGGATCTCTACAACAGAATTGAACTACCCTATCATTTCTCAATTCCAAGTTAGCGATAGTCATTTGAAATTTTTTAGCTTTCAGCTAATTAGAATTCAGCACCTTGAAAATTATTTTAGCTCCGAAACAGAGAATGACAGGATGGTTCCATTTTTTCCACAGATCCACCGTTTTCCAACTCAGCCAATGGTGTTAAGCTGAAGTTTGTAGCACACAATGCTGTTGAGTTACTTGGATTTTCAAGAAAATCTAAAAATGCTCATATCTCAAAAACTAAGCCCAAGGAAAAATCTTTCATTACGAAGAATCATTACATTTTGACAGCAGAATACATCGGTAAGATCTGGTACACGAATTGTGGGACACCCTGTAAAGTAACGTTCCAATTAAATTTCCGTCCTTATACTTAATAAAAACTTCCAAGATGTTTAACGCATGATAAATTGCAGAAGTCTCCTAACCGTTAGAATATCTTTCTGAATCCAGAGTTCTGAGAATTCCGTTAGAAATATTGGTTCGCGTATAATCGGGAATTTAAAATCAACGATGTGCCGTTTAAAACGCAAAATTCAACGGTAATTTTCAATCTTTCCAATAATAATCGAGCAATCCCTCAGTATGATAATGGTGATGATACCACAAGTTCTCTTGATCCGCGATCAATCATTATCCGATTTTCAATACATTATTCCTCATCAACAGAATCTCAAAAATATTGGTGAACAACTGTACAAACTGAGTTCAGATTGTCCAACCGTGGAACGTTCCGCAGCGACTAAATGGAAGAGGAGAAGGGGAAAATTACTTTGCTTCGTTTCTACTGGAATCGGGATTTCATCAGGAATTTTGGATGTTGCTTTGCAAGTTTCTACCACCGTCATGGATATTGTAACAATCGCTGAAGACTCGCAACGACTCAGTATGGGGCTTCCTTGTATGCTCAACTTGCAAAACGAGTTACTGACAGAGATATCAACTGTGGGTTACAACTTCTACAACTGCATTGCGTCTAAATCACATTGATGAGGAGGAAGAATTATTTCAAGAATATACAAAGAAAAGAAAATTGTGAAATTTTATAGCATAACATGACACTACGTCGCTTCAAACTATTAAGATAACATTTCAATAACTACTATTATCAAAGAGAAGATGAGAGAGCTCACGGCCGGGGTTCCATCGATAGTAAACATTGAAGCGCCCTCTTATCGGATGGAACACGGAACCTGGTCCATCAACCCCCTCTCTCATTTTTCATTTTTCTTATTCATGATGATGAAAAATTATATGCACTCAACACCAATACATAAAATCATTTTAATCAAATACGTGTTGAAAAGTATACAAAAGAAATCCGCGATTTTGTAGTATTAAAAAATAAAATTGCGGTGTGTCAAGTTCCATGATCCAACCGTCAGAGGGCCGGTGGAACTTTTACTATCAGTGAAAAGGTGCCCGTCAGCCCTCTCATTTTTTCTCTGCTATTATTATGTATTATGCTCACCTTACCTTCGTACTCTAGAGCGTCAGTGTAGCTTTTTTCAATTCATCAGGAAGACAGAGAAAACCGATACCCCGGAGCATCAGAGTGAGGTTTTGGAACATGAGCTATGTCATGAAGGTGACCGTTATTCTTCACAAGTGTTTGCAAGTGAGGAGAAGGGGTCATTGTTTCTTGTGTTGCTAACGAAATCAATAAATCATACGTTTCTATAAAATAGCATGGCCAATCATTGAAAATCAAAATTTACATTCTGGCAACACAGAGTGTTCGACGTCCACGTGAGTTGATTGGATGTAAGTGGTCCGAGCTCCAACTATTGGAATGGGAACGCGTTCGTACACGAGAATACCAATCAGTCCGTTTTATACAAACTTGAATCATTTTGTTCGGAATCAAAACTACAAAACTGAGATGATCTAAAATTCCCCCAACCTGAATTCTAATTTTTTCGCTAAGTTCGTTCAGTGGCACCCCATGTTACTCAAACTCGTTCGAAGTATTTCGGATTCGCTATTTCCAGTTGAAGAAACGAATTGATTGGTTTTGTAGAAGTTGGAAGAACTCAGGACACGCAGAATGAATAAATCTTATGTTTCATGATATCTGCGTTTGGTATATTGAACGTGATTTCGTTTTCACGTGAGAAGGAAGTGAATTCATATTCACTGTTCTGAAGAATGGTTTCTCCCAGATCTCGGCAAACAATTCCAAAGACACGTTTGTACCAAGAAATGCAAGTTTTCCTTTTTTCGGTTGTTTCATGGGTGTATTGAATACCCCACAAAGCACGCTGATCCCGGGGAATTTATCAAGAATTTTTTATGAATTCAATATGGGATTCTTGGAGAGTCCCTGTTATCACAGCGCAGAATGAGTTTTTTGTGAACCCCTGATGTTCGAAAAGGATACTTAAAGAATTTTCAAAAACTCAATACGAATTCTTTCGGAACTGACATACAGGAATTAATTTGCAACATGCTTGTGCTGTGTGAGAGAATTAGGTGACAAGCTCTATAGTGGATGATAATGAAATGATGTCTCGGAATCGTATATTCGTAGAATGATTGTTCATCATGAGTGCTTGATGACGTGTTCGATGAATAGTTGTATTTTAGGAACAGAAAATTTCCTTATGAAGATGACCAAATTTCCATGCAGCGTATTCGTTTACACCCGCGTTTATGTACATGCAAATTATGTAACTGAACTTTCACTCAACAAATACAATAAACTGTTCCCCATTCACCCACACAGCACTGGATGTCTGTGCTATATTGTCAGAATATTACATTTGGAGTGTGTAATATTCTGGAAAACATCTCAAGAAGATTGTCAGAATGTCTCATGTCACAATCTTTGTCACATTCTGTAGATATTCTGAAACATTGCTGGAATCATTGAGGTCACATTCTGGGGACATTCTGAAACATTGCTGTGACGATTTCAGCGATATTCTGTACGGAAAAAAATGTAACACTCGTTCATATGGAAGAGCTTATAAGATATCACTTTGGGTTGAAAGAAAATTTCTTCAGAGTTCACTTCTGCAAATGTTGGATGAACTTGGTCAGAATCAAGAGACGTGGTAGCGTCTCGACGCCAAGTACATGAAAACAATATTTTTGGAGGAGTCGTGCGCTACCATGTATCCATCCCTATTGGGAAAACCCAGCTGGGTTCGATCATGCTGGGTGAGACCAGTAGGAAATTGGTGAATGGCCAAACCATGTAGGGTGGAACCATGCTGGTGAAACCATGCTGGGTAGGACTATGCTGGGTAGGTCCTACCTAGGTTCCACGTAGATAGGTCCTACCCATGTGGGTACTACCGAGTGTGGTTCCACCTACGTCGGCACTGCGACGACGTGTGTAGGTGACCACCTGCTTAGATCATGTGAGGGATCATCCATAAAATACGTTCGCTTTCCGGTACGTCATTCTCTGTCAAACCTTACTGACTTCACGTTGATATGACAAAGATTTAAACAACGGAAAGCGAACGTATTTTATGAATGATCCCTTGAGCACACTCCGGTAGCAATAAGTGAATCCTAGGAATTCCGATAGAATGGAACAGAATTATCGAGGCTTTAGACATTTTTATTAGGTTCTGCCACAGATTTATTCTGCTGGCATTTTGAGAAGTTTCTTTCCATCTGTGGATGATTCAAGAAGGATCATTTTCCAAAATTCCACAGTTGTGGATTATGATGGCTATTTTTGGGTGGACGAAAGTAGTTGAATCCAGTATAAGCAAATTATTTGAACCATTTCTTGTAGGAATTGATCAATCTTTCACTGGATCAGTTAATAACTGTCAAGAATTATGGAAGCTCTTCTAGGTACTACTGATTCCTATCAACTCGCCAGAAGAGAAGGGAAACTTTATTCGGTCGGACAACTGTTTTTGAATCGAATGAAACATACAATTTTCAAAATATACATTATACAGTATTTTTTTACTGTAGTATAGTGTATATGGTGTTCGTACGTGATTTAGAACGGAGTTATTGGAATTCCAGTAATGCTGCCGCAGAATACGAGCGTACGTATACGATCGTATTCCGTTTAAATAATGAATTCTTAGAATTATTGTAATGTATCGTATAAGTACAGTATTTTGATGTCAGTGTTCTTAAATATGAAATTATTATAATGCTAATTTATTCAAACTTCTATGGTAGTTTTTATTGAGGACGAGTTCCTTTTCCCTCTTGATTTCCATCGGAATAAAACGAAATGATTTGATTGACATAATGAATCGTTAATAATTAGCAAGGAGAAATTCTTCTGACCTCTCTGGTTAGAACAATCCATTCAATCTGACTGTATGAAATTACATGAGATTTGGCGGGAACATTGTCTGAGATCCAATGGGATTCACATAAAGAAAATTCATTTGTCTGGCCCAATCTCATGGACATTTGAATGATCGGATAGAATTCAATCAAACGTTTATTCAATTCCGATCAAATTTGGAGAGGATCAATGGATTTCTCTCACTAGGGCTGCTATTGAAAAGTTCCGGAATAACCTCTCCATCCGAAAATACTGATGCGACTTCATAGAATTCCATCCACGGGAAAATAGAACACTGAAGAGAATTTCAAAAAGTCAGGGACCAAGCACAACAGATTGGTATCAAGTACAAACATACTGATTCCATTCCTTTGGTTTTATCCTCTCGTATTTGAACGATATCAGATGTAGAATTCAGAAACACAGAATCCATCCATTATATGAAACTTTGTTTTTTTTTAACAAGCGCTCACACCTGACAGTTCATCTTGTACGTTTCAAAGAATACTCTGAAATGAACGATGAGAAGAGATGTAGTCGACATTTGATTCTCAATTGTGATGGTTAAATCCTAACCCATTCACAAAGGCGCAAGGAGCGCCTCCACGATCCCCGTCGTGGATATTTATAGTTAACAGCGGGACCTGAAATATATTGAGGAACAATAAGTAATATGTTCACGATGGTCTTGAAGGGGTCAAGGGGCAAAGGAAAGCTCAGGGAGAGGGGGTGGGTTGATTTTAATTAACCAAACAATAGGAAAATCCACTTTTGATGTTAAACACGTGTTTCACACACATAGGTATATTTTCATTATCATCAAAAAATGCTCACGACTTTGTCGTGAAAAGAAAAATACAGATAAACAATTCAAGTTCGTGAAATTGATACAGAGGACACAGGGAATGTAGAAAGAGGAAGAAATACGGAGGGCACGACCACGAGGGGGAATTCTACACGACGAGGCCGTTTACAATGATCAAACAAGAGGAGGATACAGGGGAACCGCGACCATTAATTTCATCCGAGGGAGGGCTAACACGACCGAAGGGGTAAATCTACGTCGTAAAAACAAAGGATGGAAGAGAAACCAAGGAGGCCCAGCCAACAAAATCAAGGCAGCGCTTCTGGCAGTGGTGCTACCATTCACTTATGCAGTTAAAAATCTTCTGTACATATATGGCTCCATTTATGTATGGAAATAGGAGTGACTTGGTAGTATTTTTACTAGGAGCACTACTTGGTAGCGCTTCCTGATAATACTGGTAGCGCTGAGGTAGTGCTACGTTATAAATTGAATCATATATATGTTATGGTAGCATGTAGTCTCACGGTAATGGCAAAGCTACTACGTTGCTACCACTAGCACTGCTAGTAGCGGGAACGTGAATTTGGGAGCATTTTGCTGGCTGGGGGAGAGCACGTGGCGGAGGACACGTGAAGAGACCTTTTCCACAATAACCAACACCAAATTACACCGCACTAGCACTCTCACACCGGAGAAAAACTTGACAGATGCGATGTTTAACCCAAAGAAATCGAATTTGAGCTCCCATTGCATCACACACTCACCGTATCCAAAACTTTTCCAAGTCGAGTTTGCTTGCGAATGTGGCTGTCGCTTGATTATACAAGAAGTGGAGTCAAGATGGCCTTTCCTTCTTCTTCATCGACGGATGGGTTCGTGAAGTAACACACGGAACCCCGTTGGAGCTCATCCTGTTGAGCTCTTTCATGGATTCTGGTGACGGTGGTCTCTCAATAATCGTTGGGTGAGTGTGTGTGAGTACGTGGTGGGGATTCTCCGGGGGCGGGTGTTTCCGTCTCCTTATCATCTTTATCCAGTGTTCCAGGGTAGGGATAAGGTGGCGCATTGCGATGAAGGTTGTCTCGCTCACTTCCTAGTGGACTCTGGATTGCCATGAGGGAGCGATACCCGTGGGTCGTTTCCGGCCTTCTGATAGGTTGACGGTAGAGGAGAGACCGGGATAGTGTGAGAGTCGTCTCCTGGCGTTGAACCAATCCTTCCTCGTGCTCGTGTTGTAGGTGGCAATGCCTCCTTGGGACGCGACCTCGACAAATCATGAAAGGACAGGAATAGCGAAGGAGGGGAAATCTGTTCCCGATTCTCGTGTGAGCGAGTGACAGCTGTGTTCTCTTGCGCGAACTAACGTGTTCTCCAATTACACAACTACCTCTGATAGGGGTCGTCCGCGGTGCCATCTCGCGACCCTTTTTGTGACAATGTATCACGTCACACAATATAATGTATTGAATAAGTACATAAAGTTGATTTTTTGATTGAAAAATACATAAAAAAAAATATTGATGAAAAAACTTCTCTTCCTTTGAAGATGATAACGTTTCTATTGGGTTGGCAACTAAGTAATTGCGGATTTTTGTTAGAAAATCAAAGACACTTTTTTCATGGAACTAAATAACTTTATTCTGTAATGTATTGCCCATTTTGATCAATGACCTTTTGCCATCTTTCAGGCAGCATCATAATCCCACATTCATAAAACTTCTGGTTTTTATTAGTAAAAAACTGAATCAGGTACAATTTGACATCATCGTCATTACTGAAATTTTTACCATCCAAGGAGTTTTGGAAAGATCGAAACAGAAAGTAATCAGATGGTGCAAGGTCAGGACTATATGGTGGATGTGGCAAAACATCCCAACCGAGCTCCAATAATTTTTGCCGAGTGACCAAAGATGTGTATGGCCTTGCATTGTCATGATGGACTACAACACCTTCTCGATTTGTCAATTCGGGCTGCTTTTCTTTGACTGCGTTGTTTAATTTCGTTAGTTGTTCAATGTAGACATCGGAATTGATCGTTCGGTTGAGTGATAAGAGTTCAAAGTAGACAATTCCTTTGTAATTCCACAAAACTGATAACAAAACCTTCTTCTGATGGATATCAGCTTTTGCTGTTGTTTGAGTTAGTTCACCTGGCCTACTCCACGATTTTTTCCGCTTGGTATTGTTGTACACAACCCATTTTTCATCGCCAGTCATCAGTCGTTTTAAGAATGAATCATTTTCATTACGTTTCTTTAGCAAATCGCAGATGTTAATGCGTTGCGTTAAATCCGTTACGTTAAATGCGTTTCTTTCAGTTCGTAAGGAACCGATGTATCGAGTTTTTGAACATAGCCAAGTTGTTTTAAGTGAATTTCAATGCATGCATGTGATACATTAAGTTTCTCTGCAATCTCACGTGTTGTACTGTAACGATCCAAATCGATCATTGCTTAGATTAGGGCGTCATCAACGTCAACTGGACGACCAGAGCGTTTTTCATCTTTGAGTGAAAAATCACCAGAACGAAATTTGGCAAACCAATTTTTACACTGCCGTTCTTTTAAGGCTCCGTCACCATAAACAGTACATAACTTTTTATGAGCTTGCGATGCGTTTTTCCCTTTGCGGAAATAAAAAAAGCAAAATATGACGAAAATGTTCCTTTTGATTTTCCATTTTTCAACGAACGCCAAACGAAAACTACGCAAACGTTCGAAAAACTTTTGTTACTGATTGACAGCTGAATTGCCAACTATCAAATAACAAGGTGTGTTTCACATTTGTACTACGTCTGCAAACCTAAAAATTCAACTGACACCATCTATAAGTGAAATCCGCAATTAATTAGTTGCCAACCTGATAATTGATAAATAATGAACAATTGAATAGAAGAATCGAAGGTTTTTCCTTAATCTCATGGAATTATGTGTAGAAGCCCTCAATTGAAAAATAACATCATATAAATTCGATAAAACTTCATGAAAATGAAAACATCTTGATATATTTCAAAAAATGGACTGGAAAAACATTCTTGTGCTTGTGATTTATTCTGTGAAAAATTTTTTTTATCAAAGCTGGTTAATAGTTAGAAGTGGCTTTCACAATCGATGTGTCAATGAATATCAATTTGACACACCCTGTGGGAAAAATTCCATTGAATTCATTGATTTCTATTTCTCCCGATGCAAAGACACGAATCGAACCCATTCATTTCATATCCCTTATGGGTTCATATTGTGTTCCTGCATTGGAATAAATTATAGTCAGTCAGCTAAATGTGATTTTCTATCAAGGACAAACAATCATTCAATGAAAATCCCAGCGATTTCCCAAGAAGGCACAAAAAAAGTGAGTGACGAGCTATCGATGATTTGAAGAATCTTAGGGTATTTTCAAATGATATTCAGTTGACACCCATATAATAAGTATAGGAGGTTGCACAGTTCAATAAGATATCTGAGGAAGAAGTCTTATACAATTTCAGAAGAACTATTTGAGAATTATTTGAGAGGATTTTTTTCACATCGTTCTCTTGATATTGGCTTCGTTTGTTTTGACGTGTTTTAAGTTACCCCAACCTGCACCAAACCAATCCATTCATTCTTATAACTGAAGGACGAATTAAAAATATCTGGAGCAGGTGGAGGCAACTTAGAACACGTTAGAACGAACGAAGCTATTGTCTGGAATATCTCAAAGGTAAAGTTTGAACATTTTTGGAAAGCACATAATCTCTGGTGCTATGTGGGAAAATTATTATAACTTTATTCCTGACCTTGAAAAAATTTTTCTTCCATAATATGGCGAGAAATAATTGAAAGATAAAATATTACCACTGCAACGCTTGAGAATGAATTGTGAGAATAAAATTAAAAAACAGGCTTCTGATAGGAAAATCCATCATAAATTAGAGCAAATGGTCATTTCGAACTCATACTTCTCCCATCTTTATAGTTTGTGGTGAAGTGGGCTGTCAATGAATGGTATTATCACTGTATTTATTTATCGACCAGTGAGTTTATAAAATATGGAATAAGGAAAAGAGTATGTATTTATGTATGGTGTATGACGTTTATTTTCATTCCCACCGGTGCCCTTTCAAAACGCTTGAGGGCGCCGCCCTCTTACATCTCCCATCCTCCACTTGCGAACATAAGAAGAGATGGAAAGAAAAAACGAAAAGAATGAAATGTACGAAATAAAATGGAACTTTACATAAATGGACTTCATATACATGAGAAGAAAATCAAACTCATGAAGATTGTCAAGTTCATGTTCCAGATACAATTCCACACTAAACAAAAGAGAGGATACATAAATTTCCCTCACTCTAACTCCCCAACCCAAACACTTGTAGCCTCTCCCCTCCCTCCCCTTCCCCCCCTTTTCCTTTGTTCTCCCTCTTATTTCTGCGCCCCCGTCTTCTTTTTTCCTGTTCTCCCCTTCAGCCGCTCCTCCTCCCATGAGCTATCTTCTCCTTCCCCTACCCTTCTCCATTTGTACCTTTCCTCTCTCATCAAATCCTCATCGATGTATATTCCCAATCTTTTCAGCACGTCTTCCCTATCCCATATTACCTTGACTACAACCTCCCTCTCTAACCTAATCCAAAATTCCTTCCCCTCCTTTCCTATCTTCTTTATCCCCTCCACTCTCAGTTCTAACTCCATCTTCTTCTTCATCTTAAACTTCGCTCTGTCCTTGATCGCTCTCGTCCCCTATTCTCGAAGAACACGTAAATAGGACGGACAATGAAAAATCGGGAGATTCGTTACGCGAAAGTTTGTTGAACAGCCGATTTCCATACGCGACGACAAGTCCGTCCTTTTCCGCAAGAGGGTAGAAACGAAGATACGATTGAGGCCAAATTGACGATTAAATATTTCAAGTTTGCAATAAATCGTGAAAGTGTGTCCCTTTGGAAGGTTCCACGGAGTCTTTTGTAAAGAATTTATGTTCAATAATCTTTCCAACGGAACGTTTCTCAAATTATTTCTTTTGCCTTAGTCACGATTGAAACTTAGTGAAATGTGACTTTGTAGAATAAGTCTATAATCCAACCAAGATTCGCGAATAGAATCCGTTTTTTTTGTTATAATAAAATCAGTGAAATTCAGTGTAATCAATTAATTTTGGCATTCAAATCGCGTTAAAAACTAATCGTTAACCGGCACGTCTTCAATCTTCGTCAGAGAGAAAGAGAGACAGGAGGACCATCAGAACCAACCATCAACTCGTTTTCTTTTGTTCGAAAAGGAGTACCTAACGTGTCCTCTTCTTTCCCACCACGGTGAGTCAAGAACAAAAGAGAAAAAAATATTAGTTTTTTCTCCCTCCTCCGCTATACACACTGTACACACGACTCAAAGGAATCTCCTTTCTTTTTTTCACTCCTTGTACATTACGAGTTTCTTTTCGAAAACTCTCGTAGAAACATCCGTAATAAAATTATATCTGTTCACTCTTTGTACATTACGAGTTTCTTTTCGAAAACTCTCGTAGAAATATCTGTAATAGACATATATCTGTGTTTTTCACTCTTTGTACATTACGAGTTCCTTTTCGAAAACTCTCATAGAAACATCCGTAGTCGAATTATATCTGTTCACTCTTTGTACATTACGAGTTTCTTTTCGAAAACTCTCGTAGAAACACCCGTAATCAAATTATATCTGTTCACTCTTTGTACATTACGAGTTTCTTTTCGGAAACTCTCGTAGAAATATCTGTATTAGAAATTATATCCGGTCTACTCTTTGTACATTACGAGTTCCTTTCGAGAACTCTCGTAGAAATATCAGTAAGTCAAAATTATTAGTGTTGCCGCGATATGATCGTCGATAATTGAGGAATAATCGATTATCCCAATTCTTACACGTTCCTATGAAATATATAATCCACGAATCTTCGATTATGTTCATGATGAAACGGAATAATGAATGATCCCAGACTTGTACACAAAATGAACCAAGATATGCTTCCATTTATCGTTACAATATATCGTTAATTATCGTTACGATAGTGTGAGAATATTTTGATTTATTTTTTTTAAAAGACCGAGATGATCCATTATCCCGTCGCATTTCGTGCACAGTCGGAGATCTACCCGTTAAAAGTTCCATGAAACCATGTCAAAATTGAGATAATCGATTATTCCTGAATTTCGACGATAATATCGCGGCAACACTAAAAATTATATCTGAATTACTCATTGTACATTCAGATCCTTTTCGAAAATTCTCATAGAAAGGTTTATGAACAAAAATCATATCTGTTTTCATGTTCTCCATAGTTTCTTTGCACGGAATAAAGTATTTGTTAAACGAATTCCTCCGCATCTAAATTTCTTTCACGTTAACCTCAACCACTACACTAGGGGTGCAAGATAAGAGAATCTATATCTTATCGAGAGCTTAAAACCACTCGCTTTTCCAATCGAGCCACTGCGGTTGGGAAGGTGCTTTTATTTTCTTTTACGTATATAACGAGATTTTTCGTCTTTCACCCACGGAAAAACCCGTTATATAACAGGTGCATCTCCGAGATTAAGAATTATTGGAATATAGTTTGATAACCATAATGAATTCCATAGCATGGTGATTTGCCATTTCATGAACCAATGTTCACCCTCTATCTGAAAAGGAATATGAAAGTACACCGCCTTTTCAACGTTCACAAGTCAATTCAAATCTCACAAGTTTCCATATTATATGGAATCATCAACGTCAAAATTACTGGTATTGATTACAATGCCGCTTGATACCATTGAAATCATAATACTTATATCACTTATGTATCGCAACAGGACATTTGGAACACATCTTTCAAAGAGAATTCTCAAAGACATGTGACATATCACATTTATGTCAGATATGTATGTGTTATGTTATATATCACTGAAATATAAAAATCATCCATTCGAAACAAACTAACAAGTGAATATTAGCAAATTTGATCACATGAACAGAATGTATGTTGGTTGTGCATTCTTGAAATATTTTTGTTCTTTCTATCTATATTTGCCCAAAATTTCATACACAGATGGATTTCCAGAAGAAATCATGAACAACAAATTGACCCTAATCAAAATGTCCGACAGATTCTGACAGATTCCGGTGAAAATTCTGTCTGGTTCCGTCGGAAATGATCATGCATGGGACGAAGACCGCCCAAATTCTGCACAGGCTGGAATGCCAGATGAAGTCAAACAAAAACTGACGGTTTTGTTTCTGAAATAAGGGAGAATAACTGAAAAATTTTTTACTGTTACAAAACAACAAAGTTCTCCCACTATTCTTAATATCTTGCAGAAGAAACCTTTTAGGAATCCATAATATATCTTCAAGACATCTTTTTTTGCAAAAACATTTTTGTGAAATGTGAATATAACCAGAAAACAAAGAAAAAACAGAAAAGAGAACTTCTCTATTAACACGTTCCCTTCACATCACACCCACCGATATGGGTCGGTGCCGAATCAACGACAAACCAAATCAACGAAAAAAAATTTACTAGCAGTATGAAGTTGTCATTTTGTTGCAGTATGGAATGAAATTAGTCATGGATCATTGATTAAATTAAACGAAGAGTAAAAAACATTGATTTGCTAACACAACCCCACGGTAAACTTGATTTCCCTTTGTTATGTTTATGATTATGGTATGGTTATGTTTATGATAACAACAAACCGATTTTCGTTCCCTATAGACGTTTGAAACAGTTTGATTGTACCGATCGATTAGGAAGATCATTAATAATTTTATTAGAATGATGAATTACGTGTCTACCGTAATAAACGGGTGCAATGAATAGGTTAACATAAAGAATTTTTGTTTAATTTAATCAATGATCTATGACTAATTTCATTTCATACTGCAACAAAATGACAACTTCATACTGCTAGTAAATTTTTTTTCGTTGATTTGGTTTTTCGTTGATTCGGCATCGACCCACCGATGTACATACCACAGAGACATTCGAGAAGACGGGATGGATATAAGGGTGACGTTGATACAAAGTGGAAGAACAGAGGAACGATGACGGATCTCCGGTATTTAGAGGTGGTTTTGTAAAACTCGTTCTGAATTGTTGAAACTCCGAATTTGTCAAGATACTATCGGATTTCTTTTTTTCTTATATTTTTATAATTCAAACATTCAAATAATAATTCAACTTACCCAGTATCTTGAGATATTGGAAGAATTATTCGAGAATTTCATATCAAGACCATCTTTCAAGTTTAATTTCGATTGGATGGAGTATTTAAAGGTAATGTATGTATGTGTATAGCGCGAAAAATATAACTTGATAAAATACTGACTTTGCCGGCAGTAATTGAACATGAAGCAGGGTATGCAGTGCTTGATTCAGCTGTCGTTTCGCGTTTCTTATTAGAAGTTGTTTGTACATCACTTTTTGCACTACTAGAATCATCTGCGAGCAGAGTATGCCCAGAAGTATTGGCAACTTCCTACCGCCCTTGAAACCAAAGATGGATCTGCAGCGCACGGAGAACAATGCAACTCAAGAACATAAAAATTTCCAAAAATATGAGAGAATGTATTGTTCATTTTTTCTTTTTCAAAAAAAATGAACAGCTTGCATTTTTGTGAAATTTTATCCAGTAGGACTCAGATATCGAAGAGAAGAAACATAAATCTCAAAAGGTAAAGAATAGAACTCTTTGCTGCCCTGCTGAAAATGCCAAGTAGAACCGGATGAAAACCAACCAATCTCGAGACAGAAACAAACCAAAAACGGACAGAATCTCTGGTCTAGGATCTGCTGGTCTTCATTCGACTTTGCCTGGGATTTTCAACAGGGCATGTATTATTGGGAATTCTGTACTTTACATTGTTTTTTGTTATGTTCGAATAATTTTCTATTCCTCATTTCCTTTCATAATCGAATATCTTCAATACTCAACAAACTAAGGTACATTCTCAGATTTTCTTGAATTCGTTTTTAGAACCGCATATTCCTCCCTGTGGAACAACCCCATTGACTGAAAATGTAATCTAATACACACTTATCAACAATAAATAACTATTCAATCTCGCATAACCTGATCATTCATGTTCAAATATGATTCGATTTGTCTGAATGACCACTCACCATCGCAAAGTTTGGATTCAATATCATTGAGTGGAAGTCTTCAATGAGATATAACTCACCATCACTATCACTTGAAAAATCTCTTTCAAATGCATTAGTCTCTTGGACTGAACGAGACGGGTTTTCATGTTTCAATGAAGATGATGTTGATGCTACAAGAAAGTTGAACATGAATCAGATGTTGAACTTGTTGAATTTTCACAAAGTACATATACGATATTTGATGAGACTTTGAAAATATGATTCTTCAAACAAAGTACTAAATTCATACCTTCCAATTTGTTCAACAATTGCGTCTGCAATCGCTCATTCAAGCTTTGCAATCCGACGATACTTTTTTGGGATGCTTCGTAGTTCCTAGTCAGAGACATCAAACCTCACGAACTTTGCGAGTTTGATGTTCCATTTCCTTGTATTTTCTCCCCATCTCGTCATATTTACGCTTCAAATCATGATATTCTGGGTTGTATGATGGTTTTTCAGGAATCGTTAACGTATCATCGTCATCGGCATCTGATGAATCGCTGATGATAGGTCTGATCTTCTTCTTGCTGGACATATTATCTTTTTCCATAGCTAATATTTTTGTTGCTAATTCGAGACTTGCATCTTTGATGGTGTCCGACTCCTGTAAACGGAATTTTTGGATCAGTCTACGAATATTGATGAATAAACAAACATCTTGTGTGTGAATGCGCTCTGGATATTATTTTGAAAATTATGAGGAACCGCAGTGCGCTCACCTTTCGTTTTCCTTGTTTAATCGTCTCATTGTATGTATTTCCATCATCTGTTGATTAACTGTTCAATTCATCATGGTTTATTGTTGGAAATCGCAATCTTCTAACAGATTTCATATGTTTTTCTACTCCTGACTTCGTTTCTGAAAAACGTACAAAGGATTGTTACGGCAATACCTCACCCACACATATACGAAATACTCCTAACAAGGAAATACGTTGAGATCCTGACGGAAAAACCCAGGAGGAAGAGGATCCCGTTACAAATTTTCCCTTTCGGGGAGACGCGCCAGAAAAGCGAAGCGACGCTACTCACTCCGATTTTTGACCGCTGACGGAGTGGATGTATTCCTAAACTCGCATCAGTAAACTTTACGAAGTCAAAACCAATATTGTTTATTTTGATTGGAACTCCTACCATCATCCCAACATAACATTTGGTGGCAGCAGTGTTCACCTCAGAGCGCACCAAGAATATCTAAATAAACAAAAAACGAAAAGAATGAACTGTTCTGGAATTTCCCCGACAGATAAAATGAATATAAACAAACCAGGGAATCCGGAAATCTTTCCGTACGGGCGAAAGTAAACGAATGAACAATATGAAAGTGAAACACAACAGCATAGTGAAGTGAAATAGATCAATCAACACCTAATCCAAAATAAGAGAAAATGAAGCAATAACCAAATCACAACGTAAAAGAGAAGACGTGAATTAACCAACGGATACAAGAAGAAACACCAAGGAACACTAAGAAATGAGAGGAATGAACTAACAGTTTGTTGAGAATGAGTGAAAATAACTCACACACAAACAAAAAGGGACACTTCACAGTATAGGACAACAATACCTGTGGAGTAACAGAAATGGTGATAATCTGAAGTGAACAAAATAACATCGGGAAGATCAAACCTGGGCAACAACAAGAACAACAAGGATAACGGGGACCAACAGGACTCAAAAGGCCCAGGAATCACCCAACCCCAAGGGCAGCAAGATGATCAACACCCTGGGTCTACTCCTGTAAGCGAACAAACACTTATATTCCATTTCGTACACGAAACATAATACAAAAATTGTTATATATTTTCCTTTCTCTCGCCTTCAAAGAACAATTTCACTCCGGTTATATTTGAATAGATGAACGGAATGCAAATAAATCAACTAAAAACGATATAAATAATAATAAAAAAAAGGAGAGAAATAACATTTACAAAAGAAAAAACACATCTCCTTAGAAAGGAAACAAGAAAGCGAGGAGAATCAAAATAAAATATCTGAGTATATATGTACATAGCATACATAATGAATAAAACATTTGGTTGAAGCCTCGAAATACAATATTTTGAAAATATCAAGTGGAGTATATTTTCTCATGTGATATTTCTTGTTTTCATTGTTTTCTCACAATCGGATGCTCAAGTTGGGATCATTCCTATGGAATAATACACACTCTTCTTTCCTTCCTTTGCCTCTTTCCAACATTTCAAAAGAACAAAACCCAACATGTCAGACAACATCATTCAAAACACTCACACAACAAATATGGGTAATACGACACCCGCGAATACCACGACAACAAATACCGCGAGTACCACGAATATTAGAAGCGAATTTGAAAAACGCGATAGAATGCATACAAATTTTTGACGGTCATAATATCCCTCCAAATTCATCCATCCAATTATGTGAAATTATTCGCAAACCTAGTGAGAACGAGAATTAGAGTGGACGCGGATTTGAATTTGGGGAATTTTTAATTCCCTAAAGTAAACGATATAATAAAAGAAATGAAAAACATATACATTCCAAAACAATCACAATCCAAATGGCGAATCGAATTAGCGGCCGCGAAACAAGAAGCATGGGAAACATCTTCAGAATTCGGACGTAGAATACAAAATACTCAATATAACGTGGAAGAAACCATAAGAGAACACAATAGGGCGGGGATAGCCATGGGGCTGATGGCAGATTTAGAAAAAATGACAATAACAAGGTTGATAGTGGGGCTATGAGACGATGAATTAGAAAACAAGGTAACGAATAGTGACCCTGAAAACTTGGAACAGGTGATAGATAATGCTGTCCTGGCGTGAGAATATTCAACAAACAGAGCCGAACGATTAGAGACGAATAAATTTTACAATTTCAAAGCCGAAGATTGCCAATACTGTGGAACCCCAGGACATACACACCATAATCGCCTCACTAGACAATGAAAAACAACAAATCATGTAACCGCGGGAAATCATACAACCCCGAAACCTCACCGAAGAAGAGACATAACACACACGCGAATGTATATCAACATAGGGAGTATAGGCAAAATGCAACTCCCGTACAAACCACACATCACCAACCACGACAACCTTCCACACAATATTATCCAACAAGAACACAAACCTATCCTGATCGACCTCAACAATATTCAAATATAAGAGTAGAACCAAGATTCCAAAATATTCAAGGCTTCAATCATATTGATGGAAAATATTGCATTCATTGTAAGTGAACGGGGCACATGATACAGGAATGCGGAGACCACCAGAAATGGAGAATATCATGCTCGTTCTGCAATATAACAGGCATTGATTAGGTCTAGGAAATTTTGTGAAAATTGCAATATGACAGGGCACACGGATGAGCGATGAAGAAGGAAGAATATATGAAAACGATAGAAACTAAAGGAAATGTAGAACATTTAAACTCCAATTAGATTGTGGGAAAGGGTACACCTCAGGATCTGATCGGAGAATCGGAGTATCCATTTCCAACGTAAACAACGCGAGCAAAGAGAAAAATGTAGGAATAACGTTAGAATCAAACTCTTTCAGAAAAGGCGAACAAATATTTTTAGTAGATACGGGTGCGAAAGTGATTATAATGAAAGGAGGAGTAATTCCTCCTTTCACCCCTTGCGATCCGGGCAAAATCATAGAATTAGAAGGCATGACGCCTCAAATGATTCATATCTTACAAGGGGAGGGTTCCAAAGGGGGGTCACCGATCTTGATGAAACTTTGCAGGTTTGTAGGGCTTAGTATGAAATTAAAAACCCTCAAGCCGTTCGACAAGATGAGCAGCCGTTTTTGAGGTATAAGCATTTCAAATACGTGACGTTGTTCAAGTACGCTCATAATTTCAGCAAACGCAAGTGAGCCTCGGTAGCTGAGCGGTCACGGTGAGTGACTGCGACGCTAAGGGCCCAGATTCAAGTCCATAGAAGTATGAATTTTTTTTTCCATGATATTGTAGGTTTTTTTTTCATCGAATGTAAATATGAATGAAAAACAACACAATTCATGTATATTGGAGGAAAATATGATTTATTTTTGCGTTGATCACAGTTTATAATCACTCTTTTGTATTTATCTTTTCTGCCATCAAACCTATTTTTTTCTAATTCTTTTCGAAAATGAATCCACTATTCCTTATCGTCCTCTGTAAGTTCTTGACAGACTGATCCCGGACAATGTTTGGGATGATAATCATCATCAAAACATTTGAAGCAAAGATATTTCTCACACCATGCACATTTGACGAAACTAACATCATTACGATAACATTTATTCTTCAAAAGTGTTATAGGAAAACGTATTTGATTCACATTATAAAAAATTCCCCGTTCCTCTGTCAATTTTGCGGCATACCAGGCATATCGAATCATTTTGTGGAATGCAGGAGCTGATAGTTGATGAATAATAGAATGGATTTTTATTGCATCTTCTCGTGATGCTATCTCCCGTTCATCTGCTAATAAGGCTGTTGCATTCTGCAATCTTTTGATAAAGATTTTAATTTGCCTATAGGAATCAACATCGCAGGGCTGGCATAAAGGAGTGCATTTGCCAGGAATGATTTTCGAATTACATTTAACATCTCCGGTGGAATCTTGAAAATTCCTATCATGTACAGTGTTGTCTGTTTGACTTCCCCACGAATCGATGATAAGGAGAAATTTTGTATCTTTCACATACGGTTTCAAAGTGTTCTGTAAATATTGTTCATAGAGATCCTTTGTCAGTTTTCCAGATTTAGAACAAACAACAACAACATTCTTGTACTCTTGCACTAATCTGTTTATAGTTTTTGAAACAATCGGACCAAATTTATTTCCGGTCTCTTGTGTACAGATGAAAACTTTTGGAAGTAACTTTCCAGAAGCAGTCACACTGTACTGCACAGTGTATGAGTGGGTAATTTTATTCAAATCCTTTTTCCTCACATATATGGATTTGACTCCCTGAAATTCGAGGGACCGATTATATGTGGTTTGATATTGACAACCTGATTGATCGGTATTTATAACGAAATCCAAATCGTATTTGGAAATTGCGATACTAGTATACGTTTGAAATGTTCTGGCTGATTCTAGGGTTTCTTCTAGTGTTGCAACATCCTTTTTGCTCACATATTTTGTTATTTTTCGTTGCTTGATCCTATGTCTTTTTTTGGAATGTTTCATCCATGTTTCACTGGCAGTAAAGGAAAAGGTATCCGATAAGAAAGGAAGAGCTGCAGTCATAGCCCATTGTTGTAACGTCCTCGTACATACCTAAAATGATTTCATTTGAATTCAATATCACAATTTCTATCTAACCACGTTGTACTACAATTTATTCTCAAGTAGCACCAGAATATTCTATGAACGTTCTACCGAATATGCGAAAGATATTCCGTGCACATTCCAATGAGACTGTTTTATAGGCGATATGCTCATTCATCGACCAGAGGTAATCGGATATACGGAGCTGCAGTAATTGAACGTCAATTGAATCAATATTGTACATTTCGAATGTACTACGTACGTACGAAGTATATTCAAAACAATCTCATTCAAACATTCTATGGACATTCACTATACGCTCTTCGTATCTGATTCGTTGGTTCTGCGAACTTTTCTATTCCGTATATACGTTTGAACATTTCTCGCTACTTCGGTTAGCACACTTGAAACCTTCATCTGTTCAAATTGTTCTCGAGCTTCTAGGGATCGGTTAAAAGTTTCTGAATCAATATGCTGCAATTTGTCAAATCTAGTTCCACCGTTCTTTACATTGTTACGTCAAAATCTTCAAGATTTATCTACAACGAGTGGATATTTTAAGGAATTGCCAAATCAGAGTCTGACAACCCCTTTGATAACCCCGCTTTAGGTAGGGATGTGCCTACACAAGGACCAGGGTTAGGATGCTGAAATGAATTGTCTCTCATATATATATATAATACTTAATGATTTATTCAAAGATAGTTCATGAACCTGATTGACATAATATTTTATCTTAAAATGACCACAATTATATGGTTTGGACCTTTATTAATATAGTTATTAATAGGATATTATTCATTTAGATATTCCTGAGGGTTACTCAGTGAATATTCAAATTGTTAAGGGTTTATGAAGGAGGAAACATCAAATTCAAAATATCTTCAAATTCCGAGGGTTACTCGATAACAGTAGATAATTTGTAAATTTGGTTTTCCTAAAATATTAAAAAACGAAAAAATCCCTTTAACTCTGAGGGTTACTCAGTAATTAAAAGTGACTTATTCATTTTATATATTTTCTCCTTATTGAATTCCGACCTTTAAGCGGTTTTATTGAAGCAAATCGAGCTCTTCAATATATGTATTGAACGAACGAGAGAGAGAGAGAGAGATGAGTGTTAAAAAGAGAGGTATTAGAGAAAGAAAGTGATATAGAAAGAGAGGGGTATTCCCACGTATACCGTATCGTATGAAGAAAGGCAGAGAGAGAGAGAGAGAGATATGTTAGAAAGAGAAGTCCGTGAATCTGTAAGCATCAATGTATTGACAGCGTTCGCTATCCAGGTAAATTTGAATATATATATATATATATATATATAAGTTGCTATGTTATTAAGAAAAGGGAGTTAGGAAGAGGAAAGATGACGACTCAGTTGACTTCATTGCCGTCGAAGGGAGTATAGGAAATGGAAAAGGAGGGAACACCTTCTTCCATAGAACTTCATGCAATGAGCACGAATGCTTCGAATTGGACAAAGGTGGGGGAAAGAAATTGTTTTGGTGTTTTAAATTGACTATTTACACGAAGTGCACGAGTGATTTTCCCCATATAGTGCTTTACAAGGAGGATCTTCGGAGAGATCCCAATCTTCCTTATAAGTGAGCTCTTTTCTAACTTCCAAAGAGTTTTTGAAAATATATAAATTTTCTAACTCCTTGGAGAGTTGAATAAGATTCTTATCGTCCCGGGCTGCATTGCGTTTAAAATTCCTCCAGGCTAGTCCAGAGGTTGGGGCGCGATTATTCCTAACATCGAGGTTCCGTTCCTCGATCCTCTGTTTAATGAAATGTACCCGTCTTTTGACCTCGTTGATTTTACTCTCGACCTTGATCTTCACTGAATGGAAAAAAGAAACGAAATAAAAGAAGAACGATTAGAAAAATATAAAAGAGAAAAGTAACTGAATTTAACTCCCACGCGAATAAAATTGATTGATACAAAAAAAAACACTTTGAATTTAATAAGAATGAAGAAACTTTTAAAACAACACAAACTATTGCACAAGATTTGATTCAGAAAGGGATTTTAATTCCTTTTTCCCACCTGAATTGTGGAAAATTCACTTATTGTTGGTGAATTTTCCTCTCGAAGGCACTGTCTCGGTGTTGTGTATTGTGTATACTGCTTAATGGTCCCGGTTGATTAACACAGGACCGCAGTCTGATTTCAATGGTGGTATTTCAGAAGAAATACTAACTGGTTGCGATAGCACACCCGTGCGTCCGTAGTCCGTCTGTGAGGATGACCCACGTTGAGTGTAACGAAGATGGAGATAGTCCTGTCGTAGTATTGGAGGTCGGTGACGTCTAGTAACGGTGGTTGTATGTTCGCAGTCGATTTCGTCGAAGTCCTAAGAAGGACTGATGTTATGTGAATAGCGAGAAGTTGTCGAGAAAAGTAATGACTCAAAGAATGTTTGAGAAAAGAGTGGTGAAAATTGAAGAATTCATGCGGTATTTAAAGAGCTCGATTTTCCTTCAAGGGCAACGATTGGTCAAAGGTCGCGCGGTGGGAATAGTTCTTGTTTGTACCAATGAGAGTTCAAGAAGCTTGCTCTCAGTGGTACTCAAAATCAAAAATTTTCTGTTCTATAATATTTTAGGTATCTAGAAAATTATCTACTATTTTATCTGATGTCCAAATCCTCGATGCGCTACGTTCCTCCTCGCTTTACGTTGAGCGTTCGAAAAGTTGGACTCAGATGAATTTTCTTATTTTTATGTATTTCAGGAATATATATATATATATACATGTAACTGTGATTTTTCATAGAACCATTGATTTGAATTGGAATTTACGAAGAGAGTATGGTTTTATGTTGTGGTGAATGTAATTAGTTCGATTAATTGAAATATTGAAACATTTTTCGAATTGTTAGTTTGAACTGGTTTTTTACATGAGAATTTACATTTATATATATATATATATATTCACTAGGGTGATTCCATGGGTGTTGGATCTTATAATTACTGGTATTTATTATGTATTTAATCATCTTTTACCAAGGTTTCTTTAGGTTTTCCAATCTGTAAAAATCGTAGGGTGAGAGAAAGAGAGAGAGAGAGAAAGAGAGAGAGAGACATACATATATATATATATATATATATATATATATATCAACATGATATTGATTCAGGGTATTCTATTTGATTTTCATTCAGACTATTGAATCATAATTCATCCAATGAATTGGGAGAAAATCAGTATAGCAGAATTTTATCGGTTTCTGTAAGTGAGAATGAAACAAGAGTGAGAGAGACAGTGATATTCGAAGTTACTAAATTTATCGAATTCTTATTCCTTGAGGATTTATATCGGATTATTCGTTTGTAGATCTATATTGGCTGAATTATTTGATTGAATTTATCTGGTTAATTGATCAATAACTCTATTTAAGGTTGTCGGTGGAAAAGAGCTCAAAAAGAATTCTTCGATAGGATTTTGTGCAAGATAGGGATTTGTTATCATGTAATATATGTTGTTTTATAAAAATTCGACAATATTTGAATAGAGACGGGAAAAGAATTCACATAGGTTGAAGAGATCATAAAGAGTTCCAAAAGTTTGAAGGAATTTATTAGAAGTTTGAAAATATTATGAAAATTTACTAGAAATTAGAAAAGGACGAGAGAAAAGGATTTCTCTATAGTTCAGGAAGAATTTATAGAGAGTTAATATGACAAGTTGTTTTAAATTTATCAAAAGAAATCATATTCGATTATACTCATCGAACGACAAGAGAGAAAAAAGGACAGAGATAGAGAGAGACATCATGTTCCTAGAAGACAAATTCATCCATGTATAATTCGAAGTTGATAGTAGTTATTGTTTAATATTGAAGTATTTATTAAAAATGTTCACTAAACTGAATATCTGTGATGAAAAATTCACAGAAGTTTTTATACATGGTATGAGAATTAAGACATAGGTCTTCGGTTGTAAGGAGAGTTGACCATACGTCTATACCGTTCTTTTATGGTACGGTTATTTACACTGATCTCTATTATACACTGGATAGCTGATACTAAAAATTTCTTGTGACGAATTGAAGATTTGATCCGCCATTTTGTTGTGGGATGAATGGTCATTTTTTCGCGGTAAATTTGAACTGTATCAACGTATTTCCAACAAAATCTACATTATATTTTCACGTAATTGAAAAATTTGTCACTATCCTTTCCCATGTCATCTAAATTTTAGTTCATAATACAAACAAGCATGAGATTCTGCTTATTGTTGAGTTTTTGTGAATTTGACAAAAAAATGTATATTTTCAACTATAAAAACGTTCCAAATCATTCAAACTATAATCAATCATGATTTTTCCGAATTTCCCATCATGTTACACAATATTGGGTATTAGGATTGGGTTAATATTGATATACTGCACAAAATACTTCGATAGCATTCAAATTTACCACCAAAATTAACCATTCAACCCACAAACAAATGGCGGCTCCAGAGTCTTCTATCACGTTCAATTACTCACAGAAGTCTTATATTGCGAAGTCCTGTGTCCGCTATCCAGTGTATATTAGAGATCAGTGGTTATTTATGGTAGGTCGTGTCGTCTTTCGTCTGTCGATTCGTTTATATGAAAAAATTGAGAAGAAAAGAGGCTCTGTTTTAGGTATGTTCAGTGTTTATTATAGGGTTGTAGTAGGTGAATATTGATTTTAAAAGAATTTTCGTCAAGTCGGTTATTATAGTGGACTCGTTCTGTCTCATGTTTTCTTTGTCTGTTCTTCGGTGGCAAAGAAGAGGAATCGTTTCGTAGTGGGGTATCGTATGGTATCATGAATTTTGACAGGGTGTAGGGAAACTGTATTGTCTGCAGTGGTCATTTTAGGAAAAGAGTAAAAGAAAACTGTTATATCGATATCGATATTTTCTATGAGGGTAAAAGAGTTCGTAAAGAGATTTTTCGTTCGATAGTTTACCTACATGGAAATTTGCATGTGCGCACGTATCGGGCCTTACGTTTCGTACGCTTACGTTTACGTGTACACATACGAGAAGTATGATTTACATGTATATATATGTATGTGTGAGACGTATATATATAGTATGTCGTTAGGGGTTTAGAAATATCGGAAATTTCGGGATACGTTACACCTCCCCCCTTTTTTGACGAAAAATAGAAGAGATTTCGGCAAGATATACATGAGTCGAATAGACAGAGGTTAGTGGCATTTGTTAAGAAGAGACGAATGTATGAGATAGAGAGAGAGAAAGGTCCGATTTTCACACTGATATTCCCCTAGGAAAACCTGGCAAAGATGAAATTTTCGGTTCTTACAAAAGATATGTTCTATATACTTATGTATGTATGTATATATATATATATTTTATCAAAAATAGAATTTATACATTAAGGCCATAAGGGCGTTTAGCAGATTCTGTGGGTGGATTTTTCCTATCTTCCTTGTTGTCCTTTAGTTCTTGCAGAGAGTATAGTTGTCCTTGTCTATCGTTGTGGTCATCATCGTCGTCGTCGTTGTCATCGGTTTGAGTTGTGGCAGAGCCAGTCTTTTTACTCTTAACCATCCGCTCTCTCTTATTCAGATGTAATAAAAGATTGGTAGCGGAGTCCCATAGTGCTACTAGTAAGAAAGGAGACCAACCGTATACAGTGTGGAGTGCGAATACGTGTATAACGGTGTCTATCAGCATTTTGACAATTTTCATGGTTATTATTACGCCTAGGATTCCAGCACTGAAAGTACCAAAGGTACTGAAACCAATCCAGAGTTTGTTCCATGTTGACTGCGCAATGTGCTCTAGGGTTTTTTCATCGAGTATGGAATTCAAACTTAGGCCGTGTAAGTCAGTGGGTTCTCCAGTGGCTGCGCGTATGATATTGTTGATTATTGAAGGCTGATCGAAAGGAGACATGATGTATTTATTCAACCTTTCGACGTCTTCTTCCGTATAAATTCCTTGCTTTGCTAAATTTCCTGGGTTTTTGTAGGTCCAGGTGGGTGTGCTGAGTGGTGTCATCATATATGGTGTTGTAGTTTCCGAAAGAAATGGTAAAATTTTGTACCAAATTCCATCTATTTCGTACATGGGTGGAATCAAGTTATTACAGGGGATTTCCGTCCCTTGGGATTTCAAGATATGAGTTTTTGGCATCAAGAAGTCATTGGCATTTCCTTTCTTCACGGGTAATTCCTGGTAACAACGTTTGGATGATATTATTTTTACTTCTACTGGAATGCATTTGATCAGTCTTATCACTTCCCCAGTGATAATGGCGGTGTATCCAGGTCCCTTTTGGAAGTTGAAAGCAAACTCTTCCGGTTTGATGAGAGCGAGAGTTTGAGCATTTTGTAGGATTTCTCTTTCGAGTTTGCATCTTTGTAGCATAACATCTTTATAAAGTCCGTTGATTTGTGTACGTATGTATTGTTCAACATACACGAATTTACTATTTACATAGGTGAATAGGTCTAAGTTTTGTGTTTCTACTGGTTTCGGTCGAGAGAAGAAGGTTTCTTTTCTGCCTTCAAGGATGTAAAGCTTAGGGTGTTGGGTTTTTATCAAGTGATATCCGCAGAAAAGTTGTGATCGTTCGGATGTCAATGCAAATGTGATATCCTCGGTTTTTACAGTGTAGACGGTTTCCGGATAGTGTTGCGATAAGTCCTGAAGTTTTGTTGAGTATCCCTCATATAAAACTCCGTAACGATTAAAATGGCAAGTTTCTTGAGGTATGATGTTCCAATATGCGTATGCGCCTAGAACATCCATACAGTGTCCAGTGTTCAATGTGCATTGAGTTCCAGATTGCAAATATAGAAGGTTCTTTTCTATATCGGTTCGAGCTCTGTAATCCATAAGAGTGATTTTTATTGATCCTTGTACCACGACGTTGTCCCATGTCCCATATGGGGCGGAGTATTGGGTTCTTTGGCAGTCTCCATCGGAAGTTATTTTACCAGCGAATGTCATCGTGAAAGTGGAAGTTGCGTTAATTTTTATTCCATCGATAATGTTAGATCCGATGGTCAAGCGTCCAGTTTCGTGTAATTTCTTACAAGTATCTCGGGTAGTTTCTTGAATATACTCGGCTATCCCGTTAGAAACAGCTCCTGTGTGAGAGAACATTCCACAATGGTTTACTTCTCGGAATATTTCGACTCTACACAGTTGCACATGGGCTGTTCCGAAGTCCAGCAGTTGGAGAAGTTGTATGTAGGTGTTGGTCTCGTTCACTATGGGTTCAGGGATGTTGCAATCCCCTATTTTATCAAGAGTAATCGTAGTGATGTTGGCATTAGAAGCAGCGCAATCATATCCTAGTAATCCATTGGTCCCAGCGAAAAGTTGTAGAACGAAAGCTCCTACCCACAGGATCGTTGTCAGATACATTTTTCTATGGACATTCAATATTCCTAATGATTATCTACTTGGGATTTGAATATTTTTTTGTTGAGAGAAAAATGAGTAAGAATCATACTATATACAAAGGATATGATTATATAGATTTTATATGGTCATTCATTGAAAAGAACTGGATAATTTAAGGTGTGTTTACAAATTCATACGTGTATGTTTGTATGTGTGTGAATTTCATGAATTTTGACTCTAAATCGATGTTCTATTTCGTCAGTTATTTTAATGCATGATTATAAATTTACAAGGTTTTTAGTTCATCGAAAGAGTGTAGAATTTCGTTTGATGATGAAAGTGAAGGTTTTCTCTATATTTTAGTTCCGCATTTCAGACAAAATTTCAAACTATTTTTGATATTGCGGAGATCACGAAAATCCATTCCACAATTTGAGCAAAAGTTAACCTTTTTCATGGGTTCGATTTCTAGGGGTAATAATGGATATAATCTATTCCAAGGTCTCCTAAGTTTTTTTTGTTCGATCGAGACTTCGTTTTGAGGAGCAGGCGTGGGTTGCACGCTCTGTCTCTTCAAAACGGTCATTGGTTTCTCAGAATACTGATTTTCCTTTTCTTCCGTTTTTTGGACTTGTCTATATGGGTTTTTAATTCTACAATTTTTTGGTAGCTCTGCTTCGCTTTCATCTTCAGTTTCAATGAATTGCTTATTGATTATTCTCTTTTTTCTTTCAATTGCGACTTGCATTACATATCTTCTGAATTCCCATTCGTTGGGGTCATGTTGATAAATACATTCGGAGCAGAAATCGCGTGGATCGAGTTCGTTGTTGCTCGCGGCTCTCTGAGTACGACTCAATTTTTTATCTAGTGGGTGAGTACAGATCAATGAATTGAAAGTTTCCTTATCATACCCTTTGATAACAGGTCCTTTCCAGATCAAACGATCACAAAAACCTGTTTTTCGCGGAGTCAAGGGGACTTCCATTGGTTCATCATTTTGTCCTTTTTTATCATTTTGTCTTTCTTTATCGTTTTGTCCTTTTTCATTGTTCTGTCCTCCTTTATCATTTTGTCTTTCTTTATCGTTTTGTCCTATTTTATTGGAATCTCCTTCTTCATCGGAATCTCCGATGTTGTATAAAAGCTTCACTGGTTTTACGGGCATTGATGTTGCTAATAAATCGTCTATACATGGACGTTTTCTATATCGGAAATGAATTGAAGCTAAATTTAATACTTCACAACGGAGTTGCCATTCATCTTCACCCCACCCTCTTACGCAGCTTTCGCAAAAATCGAAGGGGTTCAGATTACAGGCGCAAGCCTTTGTTTGAAGTTCCGACCAAGTATGAGCTTCTTCTACACACGTGGTGTTATTGAATTTAGTATTTAAATGTCCGCGGATGTTGACTCCTACCCACACGAAATCTTTTCCGAAAGTATCTTGGAATCGTGCTTTCTGCTCTTTCTTAGATAGTTTGGGTAGTTGGATGGGAGAATCTTCGTCTTCGCTAATGAAATCTTTGTGATCTATACGATAAGTTCGCATTTTTGCAATTCTGAAGACTTCCATTCGGAAAGTCCATTCTATTGGATCTACACGATTTACACACCAGTCGCAGAAATCGAACATGCATAAATCGTGGTAACCGGCTTTTTCTTGCGTATTAGTTAAACGAAGGAAATCGTGATTGTTTTTACATGAGAGTGAATTGAATCTTCTTCCATCCATTCCTTTGATAGTGTTTCTATCCCAAATGAATCTATCGCAATATATAGCTTTCTTAGTTTTATCGATATCCATTGGTGTCTCCTGGTTAGTTACTAAAAGTTCTTTTGAGGGTTGCTCAGTAAGAATCCTAGCATTAAAATTTATCACGTTACGATTAGATCTTTCCGGATTACGGGGAAGTGACCAGTTATCCTTCGGATCATATTCTTCATCAGTCGCTACCGTTGAAGTTACAGTTTTTTCATTTATATTCATACAAGCTAATGGGGATACCAATGGTTTTTCTATCATAGCTTTTTCTCCATATCTATGAGATCGAATCATAGAGGTTGATTCGACGAGGATTGCTGGTTCTGAGGAGTGAGGATGGACGTATTCCTCTGAAGTTCCCCATCCGAGCTTGTCGTCTCGTTCTTGTGTTTCCCAAAGAAAGTTCAAGCGTATAGCTTCGGCTATAGCTTCGTCTTGTTCTCTATCGGAAGTTCCCCTGAGGTGGAGCAAACCCCATTTCTCAAGTTCGGCATCCCGATTAGAATTAGTAGCTTCTTCGGAGGTTTTCCCGATAGAAACACGATTTGGTTGGTTCATCATTGGTTTTTCAACGTATGAACGTGTGTCAATACGTGTACGTGTATATATGTACGTATTGTGTTGTCTGTAACAATTCAAAGGAAGCAAAAAGAAAAAAAATTAATAATCAAATCGTGACTCTTCTGGATTTTAGTGATAATAGAAAAGGATCATCCAGAAAGAGAAGGAAAAACTATAAGTAATGAATGACAACTAAAATGGAATTGATATTGACAAAAGCTATCTCGAATATTCGTTGAAATTCTAAATTATGATTGAATATTCAATTTTGATTATTCTAAAATATCTAAATTGAGATTCTCCTAAATAAGAGAGAAAAGAAAGTTACCAATGTCAAAATCTAAATACTATAGTGGAATAATAAGTTATCACTTGTCATAGAACCTTAGTAAATTTTCGAACTCTAATTTAATTCGATAAAAGGGAAAAAATTTGTTCCTGTAAATAAAATTATTAGTATTTAAGGTATATAAGTGTCTAAGTTTGTGCTTTATCGTTTGTGTTGTTCATTTTTCTTCATTCTTTGTTCCGCTTATAATTTGAAAGAGAAAAGAAAGAAATAGTATCAATTTATTCCTAGGGAATTCCCCAAATCTCACTAGATAATATATAGATTATTTTAAATTTGCTGATAATTCAAATCAAAGAGTGATTATGGAATTCGTTTCTTAGAAGTCATACTACAGTTTAAAAGAACACCGTGAATAACCAAGAAAATCCTAAAGAATTTCCAAATTAAACATAGTAAGTGTATGCGTTCGCAAAACGTACGTGATCTATGCTAACTAGGGGGTAGTCTTGTTCCGCCCTAAGGAATTCGCAAACACCGCCGATGCGATCGATATCGACTAACGGGTTTAAATCGATAGGGGTGGACGCGTAAACAAGCTTGCGTGTACGTATATATATATATACATATATATTGTTTATGTATAATATTGAGAATATTTCTAATCAAATTATCGCGTCGTGTTATATACGTATAGTGTTAAATAAAGTGAAAGTGAAGTGAAAAGTGACCAGTGAATAATTAATTCAAAAGTAAGAAATGTGAAAAAGTGGTAAGTGTTATGATTCTAGAGTTCGTGTGGCATCATCGACAGAAGGATGTACCTTGGGAGAATTTATAGATCCTTTATGGATAATATGGTAAGTTTCTTATGAAAATAAGTCGTTGATTAAAGTTATCTAGATATAAGTATATAAATATAGTATAAGTTCATTCTTTATAGATGAAAAAGAAAAGATGAGAGAAAATATTAATTTCGATTACTTAATCTATGTTCAGATTATTTTAAAATTATTAAAAGAAAATCGTTAGATAGCGTATATTCATTCTTCCATTATGATTACAGATCAATATTTATTGGTGAAGGGACGAGGATAAGCATTGACCATCCTCGCTACGAGTTAGTCGCCATCCAGCAACTACCTCAAACTCGTCTACTGGAAACCGTCCTCGAGTAAGGACAAAAATCTATCATCGGTAGCCCAGTCAAGGAGGACTCATTCATAGGACTCGTCTATACATCATAAGGTAGTATTATATTCCAGACCACCCGCTGTACAACTTGTTCAAAAGTTGTTTTCAGTATCCGCTAAGGATATTGCAGGTAAGAAGGCTTAATTCGGTTATATTATTATAGTATTCTATCGTCAAATTCAATACGAGGGTGGATTGATAAGTTTCCGGCCTGACCAAGAAAAACAACGTTTTTAAGAATTTTTTTTTTTTTATTTCTCAACATAATCTCCTCCAAGGCTGATACATTTCTCATAGCGGTGTTCTAGTCTAGTAATGCCATCTCTATAGACTGATTCGTCAAGCTCCTCAAAATACCCATTTACAGCTTCGATTACTTCTTCATTGTCCGCAAATCTCTTACCGCCAAGCCATTTTTTGAGGTTAGGAAACAGATAATAGTCACTCGGGGCTAGGTCTGGAGAGTAGGGAGGGTGCGGCATTAATTCAAACTTCAGATCGTTGATTTTAGCCATCGCAACGATTGACGTGTGCGCTGGTGCGTTATCGTGATGAAACAAGATTTTTTTCTTCGCCAGATGAGGTCGTTTAATTTTCACTTCGTGGCTCAAACGTTGCAATAAGTCTGCGTAGTATTGACCAGTGATAGTTTTACCCTTTTCAAGGTAATCAATGTATATAATACCTCTTGCATCCCAAAAAACATTAGCCATAACCTTGTTCGCCGTTAAAATTTTTTTTGCCTTCTTTGGAGTTGGTTCCCCTGGTCCAATCCACTGTTTAGACTGTTCTTTGGTTTCAGGAGTGTAGTGGTGGACCCAAGTTTCGTCAACGGTTACGAATCGACGCAAAAATTCGCTTGGATTACGCTTATACAACGCCAAATTGGCGGTAGAAATGTTCTTTCGAATCAATTTTTGGTCGACTGTTAGCAAACGCGGCACCCATCTTGCACAGAGCTTTTCCATATACAAATGTTGGTGCAAAATATTTTGTACACGTTCATATGACATCTTACAGGTCTCAGCTATCTCACGAACTTTTAATCTGCGATCTTTCAGCACTATTTGATGGATTTTTTCGATCATATCTGGAGTTGTGACCTCAATGGGGCGTCCTGAGCGAGGCTCATCAGAGGTGCTCACACGACCCTTTTTAAACTTGGAAACCTACTGCTTAACGGGTGAATATGATGGGGAGGATGTCCCCAGTGTTGAGTCCATCTCTTCTTTAATTTCCTTCGGCGTTAACCACTTCAAATAAAAGTATTTGATGACAGCACGATTTTCCAGCTTTTCCATTTTTACAAAAAACACAGAGGCGTCTTGGTCAGCGTGCTCTCAAAACTAAATTAACATGGCGATCGGACTGAAACTATAGCTACAAGCTATCTAAGGATGGTACTATAGAACGCCACCTCAAGGTAGGCCTAGTGGCACCATCTCTTGGTCAGGCCGGAAACTTATCAATCCACCCTCGTATGTATGTACTGAGTATACTAATATAGTATTGTAATTTCCAGGTTCTCTTATAACGGCAGTCTATATCATAGAGATGACATCAAGTTGGTGTATGGACTATACGCTAAGAGGGTATATTGGTTTACTTCTACGTAAGGTGCTTCTACGCTACATGTGGCCTGTCCTTTGGGTTCATCTTGTTCTGATCTAAGAGCAAAGGGGACACAATGATAGGAATAGATATTTATTATTTATCATTCATATATCTAATAAAAGAAAAGAAAAAAAAAACATTCCACGCTAATCTTATATATGTATAACCTTTTTCAGCTGAATGCAGCAACTACATGGACTCGTGGATATGAATCTTGGAGAAGCGGTATTTGGAAAATCATTTACTGGGTTGACGGAGGAACAAGTTTAAAGGTAAGTTTTCTATAATATTTCATTATAGACTTGAGGGGTCCGTCGAGGTAACCTAAAGGTGTCAAAATTTGGTATTTCATATACTGTTATGGAAAGGTATTGAATTTCTTGTTCTCTTTTGAAATTTCAGATTCTACGCTTGCGATGAGGAAGATTTGGTATCGTAGAACTCTATTATGAATGGATTTTTGAACCGTCCTCATCGATGGACATTTAACATCAACGAAACCTTCTTGCTGTCTACGATAACAATCAGGGTAAGCGTTACACTCTGTATTTTCATACAGGGTGAATATTTGTTTATTAGATTTGGACAGATTCACTTGACTAACCTCATCTGTCAGAATTTGAGTATTTTACATGTTAAAATAGTGAAATATTGATTTATTATTTGAAATTTCAGGTTATATGGCTGTGACGAGAGGAATAAAGAGAGATTTCCTTCCGTAGAGTCCCACGATTGATGGAATCATCACTCACCCAAGATTTGTTTCATCGATGGAGATTTAACAAAGACCTTTCTACTCATCGTAATGAAATGTTAAGGTAAATTGGTTCATATATTATGTTGAGGAAGGTTATAACTAGTTAAAGTATAATTGATTAACTAATTATGGATTTTTATGTTGCAGATTCTACATATTCAATTAAGAGAAATTGTATATGTAAACGTGCGTCTCTTTTTACCGATTCATTAACGAATCGTTAATAAACTCTTCTGATTTTGCAGCATAAATTGTGTGGTTTTTGGTTCTATCCATGAACTCCTTTTAATATTCAAGAGTTAATTCTAAGTTTACGATTAACTTTTCAGGATAATTTCCAGGATTTCAACGAAATGGATGTATATATACCAAAAGGACTTCGAGGGATTTGTAGATACACGTTTGTTCTTTTCGAGAATATTACTCTTGATTTCAACACGTTGTTTAGACAACATTTACATCTCTTGAAAGGATTAACCTATCTATAGAAACTACCTTTTCTCGTTTCCCTATTTGTAGCTTAATACTCTTATCGTCAATTATTTCAATGATTTTATAAGGACCTTCGTTCAGGTCGTCTAGTTTTCCCTGTTTCATACCCTTTTTCAAGAACACTAGGTCTCCTGCTTTGAATTTAGTTAATTTACTCGTCTGGTCATAGTAATGTTTTGATCGTTCCTTAGCTATTCGTAAGTTCTCTCTAGCTTCACGTTGGAATCTATCTAATTGAGCCATTAATTTGTTTAGATATTCATCGTAGGTTTTGAGTTGTTCGTAAGGAGGAAGAGGTTGATTAGAGGGCATAATTGGAATTTTGCCAAACACTAACTCGTAAGGAGTTCGTTTAGTACTTTCATGCACACTAGTGTTATACGATAGCATAGCGAGTTCGACCCATTGGTCCCATTCTGAATCCTGTGATACGTATTGTCGGAGATATTCAGTCAATACAGCATGAGATCTTTCTAGGGATCCATTAGTTTGGGGGTGAAACGCGGTGGTTTTCAATTGTCGTATGTTCAAACGTTTGGTTATAGTTTGCATGAATTTGGAAATGAAATTAGTGCCTTGATTAGTGAGTATTATCTTCGGTGCTCCATAAATACAAACGAATTGTTTTAGGAATGCATTTGCAATGGATGGTGCAGTTGCATTTTTCAATATCGCTCCAGTGCAATGTTTAGTTAATGAACATTGCATCGTGAGAATATAGCGATTTCCTTCTTGAGTAGGGGGGAATGGTCCCACAATATCTAGTGCAATTTTTTCAAACGCGTAACCAGGCGTATCGGTTATCATCATTGGTTGCTTATTCCTGGTTCTAATTATTTTCTTCAACTTACATTGGAGACATCCGGATATGTAGTTTTGCACATCTTCTTTAATGTACTCCCAGTAATAATTGAGACGTAATCTATTGAAAGTTTTTGTAACTCCTTTGTGTCCTCCTATTGAAGAGTTGTGAGCCTCTTCGATCAAAGATCTTCTTTCTGTTATATCAGGAATTTTCACTATTCCGAGACAAAACGTGAGTTTTATAGGGATGTGACAAAATTCTTTATTAAATTCAATTACAATTCTATCCCATTCAAGTTCGTTGGAGAATTCGATTTTTGGAATACTACAACTACTTATCTCGTTCAATCTCATGAATAGTTTCAATTCTCTGATTGCATTTTGGAGATACATCATAGTTTCTCGTGGTGTAGGGATTTTATCAGATGGTTCGATATATAGTCCGAACCACCATTTGGTTCCCTTTTTTATTGTTAGGCTTGTTCCCAGATCCATGGGTCCAAAACAATCAATATCGATTTTTTTTTAAAAATCTTCGATTGTTTTTTCGAAGGGTTTTCCTCGGTCATTTAGAAAAAATACATAGTTGTCCTTTTTTAATTCTAAAGGATCTCTTGATTCGTAAATATTTGAACCAAGAATCAATTTGTTCAAATTTTTGTATAGATTTTCGTAGGTTTCTTCTTCATCAGAGTCCTCGATTTCGGAATATTCGTCGTTATTTACGTGTTCGACATCATGTATTATTTCATCATGATTTTCTACAATGTTGTCGTTCGAATGTGTGGGGTATAATTCTTCGTTATCTAATTCGTAATCAGATATTTCATTTTCGAAATCGTTTTGGTTTTCACCAATCATATCGTCATTTCGATATTCGTGATGATCTATCATTGGCTCTAACGGAATTTGATTGTTAATTGGATTTTTCACTTCGTTCAAGGGATTTTGTTCATCATTGAACTTTTCGATGAATCTTTCTATTTCGTCGTTAGCTTCTTTTTCAATTTTTCTATTTCGTTGTCGTATTTCGTCACGGTATTGCTGTCCTTTTTGTGTTAATTTTGGAATCCTAGTGGATCTCCTAGGTTGAACGTCAGTTGTATAAAGTATTTTAATATCCTTGAATATATTCTCGTTCTCTGTATGTTCTTCGTGTTCATCAATCGTCATGTCTGTATCGTCTACCGGGGGATTCCTAGATAAAGCGTCAGCATTGACGTTCATTTTCCGGCTTTATGAACTATATCGAAATCGTATTCTTCGAGTTTAAGTCTCCATCTAGTTAAACGTGAAGTAGGGTCCTTCGCGGTCCTCATCCATACTAGAGGTTTGTGGTCGGTTATTATAGTGAATTTCCTTCCATAAAGATACGGTCGAAATTGAGATACACTGTATAAAATAGCTAGTGCCTCTTTTTCATACGTACTGTACTTCATTTCAGTTTGGTTGAGTAATCTAGATACATAGGCACAGGGTTGGTCTTTTCCGATTGGTCCCTGACTTAATATTCCTGCTATCGCATAACCACTTGCATCAGTAGTTAGTAGGAATGGTTTGTTGAAATCGGGGTATTGTAATACGGGTTCTTGGCATAGACAATTTTTTAAGGTTTCAAAAGCTTCTTGTTGAATTTGATTCCATTCGAAAGGAATATCTTTCTGTAATAGTTTCGTTAAGGGCTTTGAAAGTTTAGAAAAATTGTGGATAAATCGACGATAATATCCAGCCAATCCTAGGAATTGTTTAATGTTTTTGGGGTTTTTTGGAGCAGGGAATTTTCGAACAGCTTCGATTTTTTTCGGGTCGGGCTTTAGTCCTTCATCTGAAATGATATGTCCGAGATAACCTACTTCTCGACATAAGAACTCGCATTTATCGGGCTGTAATTTGAGATTTGCTTCTCTTAATCGTGAAATTAAATTCAAATATTTTTTACGATGTTCGCTCAAGGTTTTAGCGTAAATTACAATATCATCTAGATAAACAAAGAGTTCTACACCTTGTAGACCCGTTAGGACAATGTCCATGAGATGTTGAAAGGTAGCGGGAGCATTTTTTAATCCGAAGGGCATTCTTAAGAATTCATAGTGCCCATGTGGAGTTGAGAATGCTGTTTTATGTCTGTCCTTGTCACTCATTCTGATCTGGTGAAATCCAGAAGCAAGATCGAAGGTACTGAAATATTTAGCATCTCCAAGTTGATCCAAAATTTCAGTGATATTTGGTAGTGGATAGGCATTGTTGACTGTTTTTTCGTTTAGGGCACGAAAATCTAATACTAGTCTCCAACGTTTGTTTCCATTACTATCTGCTTTTTTCGGGACTATCCATACTGGGGTGTTGTATGGGGATTGGGATGGTTGTATAATATTATTATTGAGCAATTCATCAACTTGTCTAACTATTTCTTCTTTTAGATTAGGAGGAAATCTATATTGTTTAGTATGAATAGGTTTGTCGTCTGTCGTAGGTATTTCGTGGTCAAGTACATCTGTATGTGTCAAATTGTCACCAGGAATGTGAAATCTGTCTAAACTATTCTTTATTAAAGTTTCGACTTCTTCTTTTTCCTCTTGATTAAGATGATTTAGTCTTAACAGTTGTTTAGTTTTTTCGAATCTATCTGTTTCATTTTCATTTAATTCAACTGATTTATTCGAAATTTTATATAGGTTTCTCTTTTTCCGATTGGTGATTCGCGATTTAGTGGATTTTATAGAATTCGGATTTATCCATTCTAGTTCCTCTAACTCTAATTCTGGTAATTTTATTTCAATTTGTTCGTCGGTTGCGTTAACGATAGGCATATAGGTATACCCTTGGTAATTTTTCACTACGGCATTTCCCATATACACACCATTGATCATGTCTATTCGGGATATATATCCTTCGTCTAAATCTGTATTCTTTAATCGAATTTTAATGATTTGTCGAGTGCGAGGATAGATCGTGTATATTTTAGTGGTTGGAATGAAAGGAATTTTTGATTCGTTTAATTCTAAGCAATTTTCTTCCCAATTAATTTTTGTTTTTTGTTTTGACAGAAAAGTCACTCCGATTATACCGTCGTTTTCAATAGGAAAATCATCGGTTACTACATGGAAGGTTGTTACGTATCCAATAAATTTCATGTCGAATTTCCCTATGGTGGGGACTGTTTCTGGGGAAATTCCGGATAAGTGGAGGATTTCTTCGGTATTTATGAGAGTCAAATCTTTTATTACGTTTTCTTTGATTAAACATACTCCTGCTCCCGAATCTAATAGGAAGGTGACGATTCGCGAACCTATTTTCACTTTGATAGCTGGGGAGTGTTGTTCTAGGGCTAATTCGACATTGGTTGTTCCACGATGTCTTCTGCGTGGATCATCGCGTAGTGAACATTCTGATTCGGACGCGTGTTGTTTGAATTGTGAGAAGGAATTTGGTTTCGATTTCCAGCCTCCCTCTGAGGGAGGCTCTGGGAGTTTCCCGAGCTCCTTATATTTTGAGCGTCTCTTCGGACACTACAGTCATCAATCGTGTGGGAATTATTCTTACAGAAGGTGCAAAATTTTCCACTAGTATTTGGTGATTTTAATTTAAAACAGGTTTCCATAGAGTGACCCATCCTCTTGCAGAATTGACATTGCATCGTGTTTCTCGTATTTCGTGTGATAATCTCTGGACAATTTTTCGCTTCATGTCCATTTCTTTCGCAATATTGACAAGAAACAAAATTTCTGCATTCCTTAGCAAAATGTCCCATCTGATTACATTTTGGACAAGGTCTATTCAAAGGGCAACGTTCAGTAATATGCTCAATTGAATTGCATTTTTGGCATCTCCTCGGTTGCATCGCCCGGATAGGTGCATAATATCTACACTCGTTCGCTTGATGTCCGATTTTTTTACAAATTTGACAGGTGTCTGCGTTTCTTTGGAAAGAATCTCGACATTCTCGTGCAGTATGTCCTCGTTTGTTACAATTTGTGCATCTCGAGGAATCACGACTTCTACATACGTTGGCTTCGTGTCCATATTTTTTGCATATTTGACACTGTAGTTGGATGCTATCATTTGATTTCCTGTATTTATTACATTGAACCGCAGTATGACCGTCACGACTACAAATTTGACATCGCGTAGATTTTTCAATTTTGTCTTTGTTCAAAATCGGACAATCATCTGATTGGTGTCCGAATTTATCACAGAGTCCACGTTTCTCTTCTTTGAGTGATAGAGTTCTCAATTGTTTTTGAGCTGCAATTTCCTTTTCAAGGGTAATAGCTTCTGGTCCGGCGATGTTGAAATCTTCTCTTTCAGTCATCAGAGCAAAAATTTCTTGTTTCAACCCTCGCACGAAAGCTTTACAAACGGCGGTTTCAAATTCTTCTGTTTTTTCAACAGATATAGCGTTGTCGTTTTCATTTTTATACGCCTCTATTATTCTCGAACCTAATTTCCTAGTTCGACTGAAATAAGAAGCTGCATCTTCGTGTGTTTGTTGACATAAAGTTCCCAATTTGCCAATGAGTTCTATACTCGACTCACGGATGGAATAAATTCCTTTCAGTACGTTGAGTAATTCCTCGATGGTCGCAGGATTTGAACTGCGAACAATATGTAATGCTCCATCTCTTAATTTTGAACGAATCAATGTGGTTAGATTCCTTTCTATTGCAGGATTGATGAGTAGTCTTGCATCATTGCAAGCGGCAGCGAACTAACTAAAGCTACATCCATCTCGAGTTCCAGAAAAGACAGGGATCAGCGATACCGCATTTTGAATTTTAATATACTGGTCTCCCATTTTGTCTGGTGAATTTGTAGTCTTTCGGAGTACAATAGGATTTTCTTTACGTTTTTCGACAGTTTTTACAGTAATTTTCTTTGTGGTATTTCTGATAGGTCGCTTTATAGTTCCTTGAGTGATTTTTCTAGTGATTTTTCCTATAGCTCGTTTTATGGGTTTTTTTGTCTCTAAGATCGTAGGGGTTGAATTTATATTGTTTTCACCAGTAACTTCGTTTTCTTTGAGAGGAGTACTGCTCAAAAACTGGGTTGGTATTCCTTCGTTGTTTTCGATAGAAGTTCCGCTAAATTGACCAGCGAGAATTGTATTCTCAAAATCACTCTCGTTTGAATTATCTTCTTCTCTTTTATTTGCAGTTTTGTTCTCAACAGTTTTCTTTTCTGGAGTACGTGTGAGTTTGCAAGATGATGAAAAAGGATCTTCGATATTCTCAAACTCGTCTTTCTTTTCTCCTTCTTCTATTGGATTCAGGGTTTTTTGGTTCAGAGATTTATCTTTTAATTCTTCCGTCAATTGTTTGTTTTTACTACGAGTATTAATGCCTGACATTCACCTCATTTAAGGTGAAGAAAAGAGAATTTATAATCTTTTGTTAATGGAATTGTTTATTCGCGTTAATCTAGTGTTATATAGTAAGTTACTAGATTTTCCTTGATTGCTGAATCGTAATTGGTTTATCCTTTCGACTTGTTTTTGTTTGTTGAATTAACTCTATTCACGTGTTTATCGATATAGGGGATGTTGGAATCTCTGTTATTATTAAGCTCTTAGAATTTAAATTCGAATTTTGAGAATTGTTGTGTATGGCGTAGCGTATAGTGTTCTGAGTGATTACTCAGTGTGTGTATGATATGATATAGTCAAATTTTCGGATTGTAGAAGTTTTAAAGTGCTTGTTATAAGGAAAATTGAATTTTGATTCTGCGACTCTTGTAATCGTTGAACCTATTTTCTAAGTTTTTGAGATCCCTATATTACGAATGATTTTTAAATGTTTAGTATGATTGTATAGAATGAATACAACTCGCAAATCAAACTTCAGAAGATTCGAAGTATTAGTTTAGAAATAACCAGTTCTTTTTATTCTCTAATTCTCAAAGTCGCTAAGCGTAATTTGTGAGTTTTGGTTTCAATAGAATGAATTGCATTTCAAATGATTTTGATTGTTTCTATAGTGTGATCGTGATATATATATCAAATTCTAATAGGTTTTAAATCATAGGTTTAATATGAATTTGATCTTATGTCTGTGGTTGTTGAAGTCGCTAAACCTCTTTTTCAAGATTTTGAACTTTTATCATTATACAATGTTACCAATCCTTTTACTTGATTGCATAGAATGATTGCGATCCTCAAAGCAGGTCCTGAATGATTCGAAGTGATAAGTTTTCTAAAAAATGTGTTTTATGTTTGCGACTTGTCAAAGTCGTTGAACTTACCTTTAAAATTTCTATGATTTTGGCAATGTTATCTGTATTCGTTACAAGGATTTCTTCAATCAATGATCTTCTCAATAGAACATATTCAATTCAGAAAGCATTTTGTAATTGTTTTATTTTATAAGTATTATTCAATTAGTTTCCTATCTCTCAACTTGTTCTGTTCAAATCAATTCAACTTCATTCATGTATTCTATGATATAGTAGATATTGAAATCTCTAGTTCTTGTTTGACTCATAGAATCTAAGTTCAAATTCGATGATTCCTCAATGTGTGGTACAATGTATATTCATTTAATTAATATAGTATAATCGAAGTTTTCGAAATGCAAAAGCTTTGAAATGATAGGTATAAAGAGAACAGTATTTTGGTTTTGCGGTTAATGAAATCGTTGAACTTATTTTTCAAGTTTTAAGAATTTTGTATTACAAATGGTTTCTAGTAATTCCTCATGACTGTGTAGGATGAATACGACTTGTAGATCAAATCTCAAAAGATTTGAAATACTAGTTCAATATTAGTCAGTTCTTTTTATATCTGTGATTCTCAAAGTCGCTAAGTGATTTTTTGTGTTTCTCGACTTCAATAGAATGAATTGTGTTTCAAGTTGTTCTAATTGTGCTTGTGGTGTAATTGTAATGTATATATAGAATTCTAATAGATTTGAAATGATGGATTTTGTATAAGGCGTGTTTTGTGTTTGCGATTGTCAAAGTCGCTACGTGAAATTTATGAATTCTCAAGTTCAATGTAGTGAGTAGTGTTTTGAATGGTTTTGATTCTATCTGTGGTGGAGTAGTGGTGTGTATATAAAATTCTAATAGATTTGAAGTGGTGGGTCTTCTATAACGTGTTATTTATGTTAGCGATTATCAAAGTCGCTAACCTATTTTCAAGAATTTTGTGATTTCATTATTATGAAGTATTATTAATCCTTTCTTTTGATTGTGTTCGTTAGATAGAATGTTTGAATCAAATCTCAGAAGATTTGAGGTGATAGGTCTTTTATAAAGTGTATCTTATGTGTGTGTTTCGTCAAAGTCGCTAGACTTATTTTGAGGATTTTTATGTTTCCGTTGTTATATTATGTTATTTATCTTTCCATTTCGTTGTATATGTTAATTAGGATCTTTAAATCAATTCTTAGAAGATTTGAAGTGGTGGATCTTCTATAACGTGTTATTTATGTTAGCGATTATCGAAGTCGCTACATGAAAATAATGGAAGTGGTGAATTTTTAGATTCGACTCAATGATTAGTGATCTAATAGATGTGAATTCTCTTTGAAATCCTTGTCATTTATAAGAGAAATTGTTTGATCAACAATTTTATTAAAGAAATGTATTTTCTTCTTCCTTTTCAGGGTTAATGTAATTGAAATCAGTTCATAATCTAGTATGAAGATTTTGTGATTCATCAATAAATTTCCATTCGTTGCAGAGATATTTATTCGTTCGAGTCTTTTCTTATCATTCCTTGATAATCATGTAAAGAATTCCTTTTAGGTCCTTTTATTTGAAGAAATTTGATTTGAGTACAAGAGAAAATTTGACGTTTCATTTATTTGATTTTTTTATAAGTGTCTTTTATGTTTCAAAGTTCAATTCTTTCAACTTAATTTGTTTCATTAAAATTTCATATTGAGAGTGATGTTGAAGAGTGTTTTATTTATTTTGAATTTGTTATTCAAATGGGTACGCAGCTATCAATTATACGCTTCCGTTTTTATAGTTGTATTGAAAAGTGCGTCCGTAAAAGGGTATGCAGCTATCGATTGTACGCGCGTGTGGGTTGTATCGAAGAGTGCATCCGTAATTAATAAGTTCGTCTCTCAACAATTTTAATGATAAGTTACGACATTGGATTGAACTTCATTTAGAAAAATGGGTTATTTGGAAAGAGTTTCATTGAAATTTATTCGTTAGTTCGAAAAATGAACATTCTAAGAATTTATGGATTTTTTAGTTATTGAATTCTGTATATTTCGATATTCATTAGTTTTGATTCCAATACGCATGTGATTCATACATATTATTTCGATTCGAAGGGTCTAACACAAAGATTCAGATGTACCTTTCGTGTAGAGTAAATTCTTCAGAGAAAGTGAGTCACCGTTAGAAATTCATGCGAAAGGAAGAAAAGTTGATTTGACCGTAGTGTGAAGGAAATTATAAGAGTCCTCAATTTAGCTCTTTGTAAGCATTGAAGTAACGCAGGTAGTTGAACCCTAATTTCGCCACTATTCTTGCATCGGGGTCGAATTGACCGCAGGCGCCTCTGCGCGACACAGGTGCTTCGTCGTGGGCTGCCAGGTTTTATGATTAGAAAGAGAGAGAGCTATCGGTCTATAGAAAACCTTGAAGTATGGAATGATTCATGTCGATTTGTTTCGAGTTACGAGCTCTTTTGTTCCCAAACAGATCATAGGATTCTTGTTTGGGTTGAATTCATTCGAATTTATCGTGATGAGATATTTAGTTGAATTTTTGATTTGAACGATTAGTGATCATAATTTGAAACGAAAATTCTCGATGTAATTATTTGGAAGAAGGAAACAATATCATATCAACATCCTTGTCAGTCCTACCGACTGCGCCAAAATTTTTATAATAACCGCTTGTTACGTCAAAATCTTCAAGATTTATCTACAACGAGCGGATATTTTAAGGAATTGCCAAATCAGAGTCTGACAACCCCTTTGATAACCCCGCTTTAGGTAGGGATGTGCCTACACAAGGACCAGGGTTAGGATTCTGAAATGAATTGTCTCTCATATATATATATAATACTTAATGATTTATTCAAAGATAGTTCATGAACCTGATTAACATAATATTTTATCTTAAAATGACCACAATTATATGGTTTGAACCTTTATTAATATAGTTATTAATAGGATATTATTCATTTAGATATTCTTGAGGGTTACTCAGTGAATATTCAAATTGTTAAGGGTTTATGAAGGAGGAAACATCAAATTCAAAATATCTTCAAATTCCGAGGGTTACTTGATAACAGTAGATAATTTGTAAATTTGGTTTTCCTAAAATATTAAAAAACGAAAAAATCCCTCTAACTCTGAGGGTTACTCAGTAATTAAAAGTCACTTATCCATTTTATATATTTTCTCCTTATTGAATTCCGACCTTCAAGCGGTTTTATTGAAGCAAATCGAGCTCTTCAATATATGTCTTGAACGAACGAGAGAGAGAGAGAGAGATGAGTGTTAAAAAGAGAGGTATTAGAGAAAGAAAGTGATATAGAAAGAGAGGGGTATTCCCACGTATACCGTATCGTATGAAGAAAGGCAGAGAGAGAGAGAGATAAGTTAGAAAGAGAAGTCCGTGAATCTGTAAGCATGAATGTATTGACAGCGTTCGCTATCCAGGTAAATTTGAATATATATATATATATATATATATATTGCTATGTTATTAAGAAAAGGGAGTTAGGAAGAGGAAAGATGACGACTCAGTTGACTTCATTGCCGTCGAAGGGAGTATAGGAAATGGAACAGGAGGGAACACCTTCTTCCATAGAACTTCATGCAATGAGCACGAATGCTTCGAATTGGACAAAGGTGGGGCAAAGAAATTGTTTTGGTGTTTTAAATTGACTATTTACACGAAGTGCACGAGTGATTTTCCCCATATAGTGCTTTACAAGGAGGATCTTCGGAGAGATCCCAATCTTCCTTATAAGTGAGCTCTTTTCTAACTTCCAAAGAGTTTTTGAAAATATATAAATTTTCTAACTCCTTGGAGAGTTGAATAAGATTCTTATCGTCCCGGGCTGCATTGCGTTTAAAATTCCTCCAGGCTAGTCCAGAGGTTGGGGCGCGATTATTCCTAACATCGAGGTTCCGTTCCTCGATCCTCTGTTTAATGAAATGTACCCGTCTTTTGACCTCGTTGATTTTACTCTCGACCTTGATCTTCACTGAATGGAAAAAAGAAACGAAATAAAAGAAGAACGATTAGAAAAATATAAAAGAGAAAAGTAACTGAATTTAACTCCCACGCGAATAAAATTGATTGATACAAAAAAAAACACTTTGAATTTAATAAGAATGAAGAAACTTTTAAAAACAACACAAACTATTGCACAAGATTTGATTCAGAAAGGGATTTTAATTCCTTTTTCCCACCCGAATTGTGGAAAATTCACTTATTGTTGGTGAATTTTCCCCCTCTCGAAGGCACTGTCTCGGTGTTGTGTATTGTGTATACTGCTTAATGGTCCCGGTTGATTAACACAGGACCGCAGTCTGATTTCAATGGTGGTATTTCAGAAGAAATACTAACTGGTTGCGATAGCACACCCGTGCGTCCGTAGTCCGTCTGTGAGGATGACCCACGTTGAGTGTAACGAAGATGGAGATAGTCCTGTCGTAGTATTGGAGGTCGGTGACGTCTAGTAACGGTGGTTGTATGTTCGCAGTCGATTTCGTCGAAGTCCTAAGAAGGACTGATGTTATGTGAATAGCGAGAAGTTGTCGAGAAAAGTAATGACTCAAAGAATGTTTGAGAAAAGAGTGGTGAAAATTGAAGAATTCATGCGGTATTTAAAGAGCTCGATTTTCCTTCAAGGGCAACGATTGGTCAAAGGTCGCGCGGTGGGAATAGTTCTTGTTTGTACCAATGAGAGTTCAAGAAGCTTGCTCTCAGTGGTACTCAAAATCAAAAATTTTCTGTTCTATAATATTTTAGGTATCTAGAAAATTATCTACTATTTTATCTGATGTCCAAATCCTCGATGCGCTACGTTCCTCCCTCGCTTTACGTTGAGCGTTCGAAAAGTTGGACTCAGATGAATTTTCTTATTTTTATGTATTTCAGGAATATATATATATATATACATGTAACTGTGATTTTTCATAGAACCATTGATTTGAATTGGAATTTACGAAGAGAGTATGGTTTTATGTTGTGGTGAATGTAATTAGTTCGATTAATTGAAATATTGAAACATTTTTCGAATTGTTAGTTTGAACTGGTTTTTTACATGAGAATTTACATTTATATATATATATATATATTCACTAGGGTGATTCCATGGGTGTTGGATCTTATAATTACTGGTATTTATTATGTATTTAATCATCTTTTACCAAGGTTTCTTTAGGTTTTCCAATCTGTAAAAATCGTAGGGTGAGAGAAAGAGAGAGAGAGAGAAAGAGAGAGAGACAGATATATATATATATATATATATATATATCAACATGATATTGATTCAGGGTATTCTATTTGATTTTCATTCAGACTATTGAATCATAATTCATCCAATGAATTGGGAGAAAATCAGTATAGCAGAATTTTATCGGTTTCTGTAAGTGAGAATGAAACAAGAGTGAGAGAGACAGTGATATTCGAAGTTACTAAATTTATCGAATTCTTATTCCTTGAGGATTTATATCGGATTATTCGTTTGTAGATCTATATTGGCTGAATTATTTGATTGAATTTATCTGGTTAATTGATCAATAACTCTATTTAAGGTTGTCGGTGGAAAAGAGCTCAAAAAGAATTCTTCGATAGGATTTTGTGCAAGATAGGGATTTGTTATCATGTAATATATGTTGTTTTATAAAAATTCGACAATATTTGAATAGAGACGGGAAAAGAATTCACATAGGTTGAAGAGATCATAAAGAGTTCCAAAAGTTTGAAGGAATTTATTAGAAGTTTGAAAATATTATGAAAATTTACTAGAAATTAGAAAAGGACGAGAGAAAAGGATTTCTCTATAGTTCAGGAAGAATTTATAGAGAGTTAATATGACAAGTTGTTTTAAATTTATCAAAAGAAATCATATTCGATTATACTCATCGAACGACAAGAGAGAAAAAAGGACAGAGATAGAGAGAGACATCATGTTCCTAGAAGACAAATTCATCCATGTATAATTCGAAGTTGATAGTAGTTATTGTTTAATATTGAAGTATTTATTAAAAATGTTCACTAAACTGAATATCTGTGATGAAAAATTCACAGAAGTTTTTATACATGGTATGAGAATTAAGACATAGGTCTTCGGTTGTAAGGAGAGTTGACCATACGTCTATACCGTTCTTTTATGGTAGGGTTATTTATGGTAGGTCGTGTCGTCTTTCGTCTGTCGATTCGTTTATATGAAAAAATTGAGAAGAAAAGAGGCTCTGTTTTAGGTATGTTCAGTGTTTATTATAGGGTTGTAGTAGGTGAATATTGATTTTAAAAGAATTTTCGTCAAGTCGGTTATTATAGTGGACTCGTTCTGTCTCATGTTTTCTTTGTCTGTTCTTCGGTGGCAAAGAAGAGGAATCGTTTCGTAGTGGGGTATCGTATGGTATCATGAATTTTGACAGGGTGTAGGGAAACTGTATTGTCTGCAGTGGTCATTTTAGGAAAAGAGTAAAAGAAAACTGTTATATCGATATCGATATTTTCTATGAGGGTAAAAGAGTTCGTAAAGAGATTTTTCGTTCGATAGTTTACCTACATGGAAATTTGCATGTGCGCACGTATCGGGCCTTACGTTTCGTACGCTTACGTTTACGTGTACACATACGAGAAGTATGATTTACATGTATATATATGTATGTGTGAGACGTATATATATAGTATGTCGTTAGGGGTTTAGAAATATCGGAAATTTCGGGATACGTTACAACATCTTTCCTTCATTGTACCAACTTATCTTTCCTCTTTAATTTCCTGGTGCCTTCTGATTGAAGACTTTGGAGGCTCCAATGTGGATGTAAATCAGCTAGAGCTACAGCTTTTGCTTTGGAGTCCAGAGAAATGTAGTCTTTATGAGGTGACGAATAATCTTCGGCAACCCAATCAGGATCTCCAGTTGAGTCATATGTACACTGTTGACACAACTGACTGAATATTCGTATCATTTTTATCATTAGATTCATTACATTTATTCTGCTAGGAAGAAAGTCGATGAAACAATATTCCGGGATTTGTGGAATGCATCCAAGAGCCGAAAAATCTCATTCGAATGTTGTTGTTAAGAGAGGGGACGACACAATGGCGATATCAGTTCCATAGTAGATGGCGCTGTGGTCAGTTGAACTGAGAGGAAGTTCAATTTTTCAAATGGGAACTCCTACTTCTTAACGCATATCATGATTCTACGCGAAAACATGAGGAAGTTTCGTTTGAAACATTTTTCCTACATTCTTGGAGTTCAAACAGTGGAAAATGAGGTTGATGAAATAGTTCTACTGCATTAGAAGAGTTACATTGAATTGAAGTCATTTACAATGTTTTGGACATGACATTTGTTGTGTTTTGTGTTCGATTTCTTCTCTGAAATTATTATTGTTTTGATCTGTTTGTTGAGCGTTGCTTCACACATAATGCAGTAGAACTTTTTCATCAACCTCATTTTCCACCGTTTCCATCTTCAAGAATTTAGAAAAAATGTTGCAAACAAGAATTCTTCATTTTTTCGCGTAAAATCATGATATGCGATGAAAAGTAGGAGTTTCCATTTGAAAAATTGAAGTTGACCCCATTTTTACCGACCACAGCGCCATCTACTATGGAACTGATATCGTCATTGTGTCGTCCCCTCTCTTAACAACAACATTCGAATGAGATATTCCGGCTCTTGGATGCATTCCTCAAGATATCCGCATATTGTTCCATAGACTTCATTTTTCATCGATTGTGGCGCCACCTTCAAAAATTTAGGAATACGTTCCGAGCAAAAGTTACTCAGTTTTTCAATAAGCAATAAAAAGTGGGGGTTCCCGTTTGGAAAAATGATGTTGACCCCATTTTAATCGATCATAACGCCATCTATGATGAAACTGATATCGTAGTTTCGTGGCCCCCTCTGTGTATAACAACTTTGGTATGGAGTACTTTTGGTTTAAGATGCATGTTCTTGAGATATTTGCATTTGAAGATCAAAATGGGACACCCTGTATATGTGTGCGTGTTAATAGGAAACGTAATTGTCAATACATAACAGTTATGATTACCATTTCCCTTTTCACCCTCTACGGGAAGGCCGGTTGAAAATCCCTCTGATTGTCAGGTGGAATATAAGAGGAAGAAGACTCCAGAGAGAAATAATTAGGACATTGAGTTAAGGACAGTTTTTCCTACCTCACGTTGGCAGGGTTCCAATTTGTTTTGAATTTCCATATTTGTCAATGCTCTCTCTCTCTCTCTCTCTCTCTCTCTCTCTCTCTCTCTCTCTCTCTCTCTCTCTCTCTGTCTCCCTCCATTTTGGATGGGATGATGATTTTATTTTTTTTCAAGGTCCAGTATCCAGAAATCGAGACGATATTTATCTTCTTTTCACAAATATTTTATCCACGGTTCAGTTCTCAATAAAACAAATTTGATAACACGTGATACACTAAAATTTGACGAATGCGGAGCAGCTTCACAATACACGATGAAGTTCTCTCACTGTGAGAGACTTAATGAAATCGCGGACCCCGAAGACCATGCGAAACGGTAATCGAGAATAAGTTTCCTCCGCTTTTTCTCCTTGACATTGACTTTGACAGTGATCCCGCAAAAAGGAGGGTGCGTCGAAGTTGACTTAGAGAACGAATCAGTGCTTGCATATTCGCACTTTTCGTCACCTCCATGCCTCCAATGCCCACCCATGCTGTAAATTCCCATGATGGCCGTTACTCGCATTCAGTCACTTAGGACCCATGGGAAAATAATAGAGAAAAGTGGAAATAACATATAAGTAGCATATTAGGTTCCAACGAATGAAACAACGAGAGTCTCTGTCTTGATGAATTATGTGAAGTTACTGAGAAATGAATCGGAGAATATGTTGACTATTTCGTTTCCGAATGTGGATTTGAGTTGAAATTTAAAATGAATGTTAGTTGTGATATTATAATTCAGTCTTTGAATATGTTTCTCAAGAATAGAGGCACTCAATATTCCCTGGTCGAAATGGAAAGGAGAAGAAAGAATTTTTATTCCCAATGAATGAACAGAAAACCCATCCTGATCTAGGTTAAACCTGGTGTGCGTTGGCACTAATCAAGATGGATGAGCGATCATATATTCAATCATTGATAATTCACGAATTTTGAAAATCGAACCGTGTGGTAGCAGCTATGTATGAAATGAGGACAGTAGAAGTAAAGTCTCAGAATCTGGAAAGAAGATTTCATTGTTCACACCACTTTCCCCATTGCCCATCACAATGCTTCATTTCCAGAATCACGTGTATTCTCACTTGGTTCCTTGAGTCAAAACATTGAGATGTACAATGAAAAAAAATACTACGTTTTGAAGAGTGTGAGAGGAAGAGCAAAGAGAGACGAAGTTGGAGTTTATATTTTTGATCACATGAAGAAATGAACTTTTCGTCAGATGAAAAGTATAGTCCATTTGCATCATTCACTTCGAGGTCACTATTTTCTGGCTCTATATACGCAGATGCAGTGAATCCAGTCGAATTTTGCATTGCTGGCCACAAATGTAGACGAGAGATATCGCAATCCATTCGATCTACTAATGGTAGATGCAGAGCGAAAACAAGTCTTTTATCTATCCGTACACTAGATACTGTTGGGATATACGAAATTCCTCCAATACTTGAGCTTTGATGCGGTACAGGTATTTCAAATTCGTGGACATTATTATGAATTCCTTCGAAGATTTGTTTTAATTTTGCATTTCTCCGTGGTGACGGATGTCCTTTACCAATTTGAGCATAATAATAGAGCGTTGATGAAATTCGGACCTTCAACTAAGGAATGATCTGAAAAGCTTCCTATTTGATTTATACATTGACTCATAGCACATTGAAGATCCGCTAGGTGCTGTTCAATCACCCATTTTTCTCATTCTGTCACTATCGAATTGAGTTTTTGAGTATTCTTAGTTATGGCTATTCCATGTGGGTCAATCGTTTCTTTTAGTCTATGTAAATCACTTTCAATTATATCAGTCTGATTATTTACTACCCGCACTATTTGTTCATTATCATGGTATAGTTTATCAATTTCATCTTTAAATTAATCTGCGTCTTCCGTAGAAAGTGTTCCCAAAAGATTTCTACTAAGCATTCCTACAAATCCGGAAGGTACTACTCGTTAAACTATTGTTTTTGTGGGATGATTTCTAGAACGTTGATTCACTACTTCACTGAGCAGTATATTTATTTCTTCTTGTATCCGTAGGGCTTTTTGCAATTTACTGTCCATGTATTCTCTTCTCAATGATATATCACACTCGAATTGTGACTTATGTTTCACACAAAAATTATGAGTTCCATTGGGGAGTTCTATTTCAAAAGGAAATTTGATTGCCAATTTTTCAGTATACATGGCTATTATTACTCTCCACCCAGCGCGTTCTGAACGAATGTTGCAAAGTCTTTCATAATATGGGCCGGTATTGATGACCACTTCGATGATTTTGTGGTTTCATTCCCATTCGTCCCTGTCAGAAGTAAGAGAAAGAGGGAAATCACTACCCTCTCCATTTTCGGGTGTCAACTCCAATTTATCTGCACGTTTCGTGAAGAGTTTTCCCTTAGAATCTGTCAATAAAATGTTTCCTCTTTCGAATCTACCGACAATTCTGTATGGTCCATGATATTGAGGTGCAAATGTTCCTCGTTCTGGTTCTACCAAGATACGCACTGAATCTCCTCCTTTCGCTTTGAATGGTCGTGCCTTTTGATCATATATAATTTTAGATCGTTTTTTCATTTCCATCAGATTTTCTCCAGCCAATACGTGCATTTCTGTCAATCGCGATATCAAATCATAGGCATATGGTTTGAATGTGCTTAATTTTCCTTCTGGAGGAAAGGAGTTGGAATTCGTGCCAATCTTCCGAAAACTACTTCGAAAGGTGTGAAGCTACTGGCTTCATGTACTGGAGTATTGTATGAGAACATGGCGAAGGGTACTATTCTATCCCAGTCGTCAAGATCAGACAAATAATGACTGATGTATTCGCTTGAAACGATATGGCTTCTCTCCAAACTACCATCCGTTTGAGGCATATATCCAGTAGTTGGATGTTTAATTTTGGATGTCTCGACGATTTGTTTGAGAAGTTTATTTATGAAACTGGTTCCCTTATCAGTTAGAATAGCTAACGGCGTTCCGAACTGTAAGATTAAATGATCCACCATAGCGTGAGCTACGGTTTTAGCTTTGATATCTGGTATAGGAACAGCTATGCAATACTTGGTCGAATTATCTTGCATGGTTAAAATGTGTGTGTTTCCACTAGAAGTGACAGGTAACTCCCCTACTGTATCTAGTGAGACTGTTATGACGGTGGAGAAGACGACACGAGAGGTCGTCGAACCATCGTTGCATGACTGTGGTCCAGCGTGGCTTCTGGAATGAATTATATCAGCCCGAGCGGTAAGACGGATAGAACTCAGAAGAATTTGGGTTTGCTGCCTTAAAGGGCATCGAGATACCCTTCCTGTTTGAATTGGTAGAGGTGGATAAGAAAAAGAAAGTGAAGATTTCTTCATTCTTCACCACTTCAGTTGAGAAATTTGATTTACTAGATATGTTTTCGGAATAGTCGAGGTTACAAACAATAATTGCTTATATAAAGAGAAAACAATGAAAATTCGTTTATAAATGTGTATGTATATATTTATATATATATATATATATATACAGGGTGGGGCATTTAAAGTGTCGCGGGCGTTTTTTCCAAAAATAAAATGAGATACGAGAAAATTTTTCGGACAAAAATTGTAAGGTATCGAGGGGGACTTCCGATGGTGGCCTTGGCTTTGACCTCAAATCTCATCTTCAAGGGCATTCTGAGGTCAACTCTTGTTTTTTGAATAGCATCTCATATTTTTTACTGCAGATTTGGATTCTAGGTTGAAAACCAAGAAACTTTTGTCCAAACCATTTTCCTGAAATCCGCAAAGATGGCGCTCTAATCGATATTGTTCCATACTGAATCTGACATTAGAATAACTCGAAAACGAAGGGTCTTTGAGGAGAATGTTTCGGACAAAAGTTGTCTGATTCCAAGGAGGACCCCTTGAACTGAAACGGAGGTGATGGGGTATAACAGACAAAACACAACACATTTCAATCGTCTACATCACTTGGATAATTTTAATGCAGTAGATGCTCAAAATGATGGCCTTCGACTTCAATACACATTTCAAAACGTTTTACAAAAGATTGCTGAACTCGTGCTAAAATATCTTCATTGATGCTCGCGCATGCATTGATGATTCGTTGACGCATATTCTCAGGTGTAGTCGGTGCTTGTTGATAAACTGTATCTTTTATGTATCCCCATAAAAAAAAATCTGGAGAAGTAAGATCCGGAGAACGGGCAGGCCAATGAACTGGTCCACGACGTCCTATCCATCGTCCAGGATAATCTCTGTCCAATATTTCTCGAGCTGTGACTGCATAATGGGATGGACAACCATCGTGTTAATACCACATATCCAATCATTCCTGAATAGGTATGTCTTCAAGTAATGTTGGAAGTACTTGATCTAAGAAATGTCTGTACTTCTCTCCATTTGGCGTATCTGCAATGAAGTACGGTCCAATTACTCGAGATCGAAAAATACCACACCAAACATGCACAGCCCATTGTCTTTGAAGCTCTACTCGACGTAACCATCTTGGATTTTCTGTCGCCCAGTAATGCATATTATGTCGATTTACTTGACCATGATTGGTGAACGTCGACTCATCAGAAAATAATATGTTGATGAAGTTGTTATTGTGCATTTGCGCTAGACCCCATCGACAAAACTGTACACGATTTTCGAAATCATCACCGTGAAGGTCTTGATGCAAACAAATGTGATACGGATGGACTTTGTGACGTTTCAGTATTCGAAGAACACTTCTCCGAGAAATTCCCGAATGGAGTTCAATTTCACGAGAGCTCACGTGTGGATTATTGGCCACTGCAGCTAGTACATTAACTTCCGCATTTTCTCCGCTAACAGTTCTCATTCGATGTCGTTTTTCCCTTGTAACACTTCCCGTTTCTGAGAATAATTTTGTAATGCGTTCAAAATACCTAATGGATGGCGTTGTTCTTTCAGGAAATCGTTCTGCATACAAGTCATATGCTTGTCTGGGGTTCTTATGCACTTCACCGTAAATGTAGATCATATCGATCTTTTCAGAAACCGTGTATCGGATATCCATGATTTTCAATTTGTCATAAACCAAGTAATAATCAAATGTAACTGACAAACTGACTTTCAAAATCGTGAATTTTCACTGAACCCCGTCGTTTGTTTACATCGCGTGAGCTCTGAATGGTGGTAATGTAGACGATTGAAATGTGTTGTGTATTGACAACTTTTGTACGAAACATTCTTTTGCAAGACCCTTCGTTTTCGAGTTATTCGAATGTCAGATTCAAAATGGAACAATATCGATCAGAGCGCCATTTTTGCGGATTTCAGGAAAATGGTTCAGACAAAAGTTTCTTGGTTTTTGACCTAGAATCCAAATCTGCAGTAAAAAATATGAGATGCTATTCAAAGAACAAGAGTTGATCTCAGAATGCCCTTGAAGATGAGATTTGAGGTCGAAGCCAAGGCCACCATCGGATGTCCCCCTCGGTACCCTACAACTTTTGTCCGAGAAATTTTCTCGTATCTCACTTTATTTTTGGAAAAAACGCCCGCGACACTTTAAATGCCCCACCCTGTATATATACAGGGTGATTCAAAATTCCCGCACTCTTTTTTGGGAGTAGATTCCTGATGAAATTCTAAAACGATTTGACCTTTTGCACAATGCTCTCCGACGCATAATTCCCGAGATATAATTGATTAAAGTTGACTAATTACGAGGTGGATCCATCGGTCATTCAGGAGTGTCATAACAGAACAAGAGAGGAAGGTGCTTGCAGAGGGCGCTCATACGATCAGCTGATCGTTATAATCGATAAGATTTACCAACATACAAATTGGTAAATTTTCTATGTGGAACGATTGAATTCGTCGACACTGTGGAAAAATTGATTATTGTCATGAATTCTTATCACGATATGCTGTAGGTGGAAGTTGTAATTTCAGTAATGATTTTTATTACGCAGACAAATCTAAAATAGTGTTATTTCGTAGGGATAGGGATTCAAGTGGGAGAAAAAAGTATAACTACTCGTTTTCAATCAGAATTTTCATGTAAACAAGAAAACATGAGAATTTTCATTCATCCGATACCCAATTTGAACGGTTTGATTAGTAAGTTCAACACAAGAGATTGGATTCCGAATCCTGTATTCTGATTGGTCGAGAATCAATGTATGTTAGATCAATCCTCGGCCGTTTCAAATGATTCTTCTGAAGAATGTGTTTTCGACTTATCCCAACCACAACATCGAACAATGATGAATTTATTCGAATTCACCCTTTTTGCATCATTCGATTATTATAAAGGGTTTATCAAACGTTAATAACTCACTTGAGATCACTCAAGATCATTCATGTTTAAATCAAAATCTAATTCAAATTGTGTGCAAGTTCGAGCGCGTTTCTACGTGTAGAAAATGTATTTGTCCTGAAAAGGGCGGATTTGGTTAATCTTCAAAGACAATTCTTTCTCCATTTGAAATAACAATATGCCCTTTGAAGTCATATGTGCTTCAAATGAAACTGTTTCGAGCTGTCACCTGATTGGTTGATTCGTATCACGAATAGTTGATTTAAGATTAACAAACCGTATGTGATTACAATGTCAATCAAGTGCAATGATTGGGTCGTATACGATGTCACACCTTGTATTTTCGTCAAAATTGATGAATTCTGCAAGTTGAAGTAAGTTATTAACGTTCGATAAACCCTTTATAATCATCGAATGATGTAAAAAGGGTGAATTCGAATAAATTCATCATTGTTGAATATTGTGTTTGAGATAAGTCGAAAACACATTCTTCAGAAGAATCATTTGAAACGGCCGAGGATTGATCTAACATACATTGATTCTCGACCAATCAGAATACAGGATTCGGAATCCAATCTCTTGTGTTAAACTTACTAATCAAACCGTTCAAATTGGGTATCGGATGAATAAAAATTCTCATGTTTTCTTTTTTACATGAAAATTCTGATTGAAAACGAGTAGTTATACTTTTTCCTCCCACTTGAATCCCTATCCCTACGAAATAACATTATTTCACATTTGTCTGCGTAATAAAAATCATTACTGAAATTACAACTTTCACCTACAGCATATCGTGATAAGAATTCATGACAATAATCAATTTTTCCACAGTGTCGACGAATTCAATCGTTCTACATGGAAAATTTACCAATTTGTATGTTGGTAAATCGTATCGATTATACCGATCAGCTGATCGTATAAGCGCCCTCTGCAAGCACCTCCCTCTCTTGTTCTGTTATGACACTCCTGAATGACCGATGGATCCACCTCATAATCAGTCAACTTTAATTAATTATATCTCGGAAATTATGCGTCGGAGAGCATTGTGCAAAAGGAAAAACCGTTTTAGAATCTCATCAGGAATCTACTCCCAAAAAAGAGTGCGGGAATTTTGAATCACCCTGTATGTATATGACGGAGGAAGAAAAATGGAGTATCGAGGAAGAGCGAAATAAGGAGGAAAGAAAGAAAGAAAAATCATAGAGAAGAATCTCACTCACCGTTCTGCGAGCTGGTATGGCACTTGTTTTATGTTGATTAGTTATTGAAGATTGTTCGCTATTATTATTGATCTTTTCATTCGGGGTGTATGCCTTGTCCAATTTCTTTTGTTGGTGAAAACTAAAATGAAACTAACGCACTCACACACTGAACTATTTCTCGAGTTCCTCTCTCTTTCTCGATCCCTCGCAGGAGCGATGGCACCCATGAGTGCGGAGAAATAACCCGACACCATCAAAAGGGCTCCAGTGTATATCCGTCCTCCGAGCGGAAGGGCCCTGAGCTTCTCCTTTTTCGCTCATCCCTTCATAGCTCGAAGGGTGGATACACGAGTTCACTTTTTAGATTTCCACCAGAGGAAAGCATAAACCCCTGGTGGAGCTTTCATAGCGCCAGCATTCTCACCCATGAGAGACAACGCCCCAGAGAGAGGGAGAGAGAAATAGTACTTACTTCTTTTTTTGAACGGTTTTAAACACGGTTGAGAGAAGACTGACTGTCCGATGGCAATTGCCGACCAAGAAGGAAATCTATGGTGAAAAGTGGGAGGTTGATTGTTCTCAGCCTAATCAGCACTTCAACATGCCACCAAGATTTCTAGGAAATCCGGTGTCAAATTTCCCTGCCGATGGGCCTTCGTACGTGACTTATCGCTGCTGAGGCCTGCATTTTGCTGGCCCCAACAATGAAAAGCCACGGCACGTGGCTCCGCGGAGAGCAATCGACCGTGTGACAAGACCTTTGCAAATGTTTTCATGGAAGTATCGGTTATAATCATTGGTCCCCTGATTTTCGTTCTTATCAATTTTTCATTTTGGCAACTATTGCATTTTCGAATAAAATTTTGAATATCGTTCCTCATCCCTGCCCAATGGAATTTTTCACGAACTCTGCGATACGTTCCATTGATTCCTTCGTGTCCACCTATTAAACTTCCATGGTATTCAGCAATTATACCGAAACGGAGTTCTTCGGAGGGTATCTCGACTTTACCGTGAGAGATTGTGATTTCCACATCACATCTTGCTCAAAAATGTCCATTATCATTGCTATCAACTTGCCCTGAGGAATGACATCGATAAATTCTTCGTCCTTTGAGATCCTAAATATCTTTACGTCCAAGTTTAACGATTCTTTCCTCAAATTTTCCAGAGCAAAAACCTTGTGTGCGTTGGCACTAATCATGATGAATGAGCGATCGTATATTCAATCATTGATAATTTACGAATTTTTAACATCGAACCATTTGGTAGCAGCTATGGATGAAATGAGGAAAGTAGGAGTAAAGTCTCAAAATCTGAAAAGGAGATTCCATTGTTCGCACCACTTTCCCCATTGCCCATCACAATGCTCCACTATTAGAATCACGTGTATTCCCACTCGCTTCCTCAAGTCGAAACATTGAGATGTACAATGAAAAAAAATACTACGTTTTGAAGAGTGTGAGGGGAAGAGCAAAGGGAGACGAAGTTGGAGTTTATGGTTCCTATGCGACCCCCTGCCAGCGCAGACCCATAATACAGCCGGCCATAACCCATGGTGAAGAGTCATAACTCTCCCTCAGTCATTCAACCTCCGAGATTGCACCATACGTAGTGTGAATATTTTGAATAAAGAGAAAAAGAAAATGATTTTGTGTCGGAACGTGACAAGATTCTCAACTGACAATCAGGAGTTGAGAGAAAAATTCCCTCTACTTAAATTTCTTCTTTATTGAGCTTGCGCAATACATATGGCTCCTTCGAGCGCTCGAGCAGCAGTAAAGTTACGTCGGCCTACCACCTCTATTTATACCAAGTTCTCAATGCGTGTTCGTACAATCAATAATTTGCTTTTGATTTCTTGTTAGGATAATTGTTATCAATTCTCTCAGAACATTTTTCTGAGGAGATTGATCATAAGATGAATATGAATTTTTCTTTGTCCAATAATCCTCCAAATTCCACCCGACATACAAGTGGTACGGTTACAAAGCATCAGTGTTGCCAGAGGTCGTACGTACGACATGTCGTAAAAGGACCATGAAATAGTCGTACACTATCGTATTCATGAGAAGAAATTACCGTACGCATGTCGTATGTTTTTAATAATGTGATTATATATTAATGAAGTTTGAATATTTGTGAGCAATTTTGAGGCTAAGGCTTCCTCCCTTCTGTGAGGAGAAAGTTTCGGGAAATTTTCGGAAGATTATAGCAAGTCACTATCGATAAACCAATTGAGTATTCGGATTCAATCCCATCTCCTAGAAATCCCAGTCCATGAGTTGCTAGCCCAAGTTTGAGATTCAACCACGGGTTAAGTCTGCAATAACTCGCGAATGTCCAATGAATCAAATTTTCTCAGGAACTCTTCAATAACTCTGAAGTTCTAAAAGAGTTTGGGAAGAATTTATTTTTACAGAATACATAAGTAATTCTGATCTGTTATGAAGAAATTCATATTCCTTCATCTATTTGTCACAAACTGAATGTGCTAGAGTTATGGAGTATATGAATAAAAAACTTCCCAACTGTTTTGCATTTCTGAAGAGTTATTAGGTTCATTCGTTCTACGTGTCCTAAGTTGCTTCATTTTGTATCAAACTACTCAATCCGTTCTCATGACTGAGAATAGCGAATCCGAAACACTTGGAGAGAGTTGGGGTAACTTTGGCCCACATTAAACAAACTTAGCTATTGAATCTCTTATCATTCTAGAATCGGAAACTCATTGTAGCAGGGAAGAGTGGGGCCAAGTAAACCTCGAGGCCAAGTGAACCAAAGAGAAAATTTTTATGTTGGGCTAAACATTCTTATGCCTCCCATTGAAATTGCGTAGCAATCGAATCTGACTCCACTTTACATTAGCTACATAAGCCCTTGCGGCCTTAGATGAGAAAAGAAGTCCTAGGGAAAAATATCTTATCTTTCCGTTCACCTAATGATGCTGCATGCAGCAAATGTACGCATGTAATAGAGGTTTTAGATAGATAGATAGATAGATACGTTTATTTATGTTCTAGGATGAACATCCTGTGGAACGATTAAGAAAGAAGTACAAACAATAACAAAGATATTATATACAAAAATACTTATATATATACAGCATTAAACCCACAGCCCGAAAAGCAGACAGAAGGCAGAATGAATGAACTTGAGAATAAAGATGAAATGAGAATGAGAGTGAGGATGAGATTAGAAAGGTGTGAGAAATGAAAATACAGATATGAGATACAGATACAATAGTTATAAATGCGCAGAATGAAGATGAAGGCAAATGAAAATACAGATATAAAATAGAGATACAATAGTTATAAAGGCGCAGAATGAAGATGAAGGCAAGAAAAGCGTAAGATGAACCACGATGAACCTACTTGAAAAGGAGTATATGTCTATGAGTGAGAAAGGGTGGAGGTGAGCAAGAAGTCATAATACCTCTTTTTGAAGACGTTAGGGGAAGAGCTACACTTGATGTTATCTGGGATCGTGTTCCAGAGTTTACTACCTGTTATCAAAAAAGATTTTTGATATGTGGTAGTACGATGCAGTGGTATTTTAAGGAGCCCTCTATTCGATCTAGTGCAACGAATTGCATCAGAGGTACCAAAGTTAAAACGATCGTAAAGAAAA